>JAXIVJ010012398.1:5000-37500 GCA_036785665.1 Chirona hameri
TCTCTCTTCTTCCTGACAGTCCCCTTCACCAGTTTTTCGATGATCTTCATGGGGGAGACACCCGCCTTCCTCTGCGCGGATGGTCAGCCGTCTAACTCCACCTTCGAGTCTCTCTCCAAGACAGCCGAGCGGTGCCGGGCGCCGGACGGCCAGCCGTGCCGCCGCTGGGTGTACGACCCGGCCGTGCCAGGCTCCTCAGTCGTCACCCAGTGGGACCTGGTCTGCGAACGGCGCCCGCTGCTCTCCACCATCCAGTCGATGCTGATGCTGGGCGCCTTGTTCGGATCACTGACAGCAGGCGGAGTTGGAGATCGATTCGGCCGACGCGTTGCCTACCTTGGCATGGTGGTGGTGTATGTCGCAAGCTCGCTCATCTCTGCGGCCTCCAACTCTTACAAGATGTTTCTTGTGATGCGCTTCGCCACTGGGTTCGGGTGGATGGGGATCACCAGTATCAGCTGTGTCATAGCCGTGGAGGTAACCGGGCTGCGTTGGCGAGCCGTGGCTGGCCAGCTTCTCATGTTGCCAGCCGCGATCGGGCAGCCATTGCTCGCTGCGGCGGCGTACCGGCTGCGCGTCTGGTGGCACCTGCAGTTGGCGCTCGCTACACCCCTGCTCGTCTTCGTCTTCAGCTACTGGCTAGTGCCGGAGTCGCCGAGCTGGCTGATCCTGCGAGGACGCGACTCGGAGGCTCTTCGCGTGCTTGCTGTCGCCGCTCGCGTCAACGGTTGTGATCTGCCGGAGGATGCGCAGCTGCAGAGGATGTTGAAGGACGTGCGACGCTGTGAGATGGCCGCCGAAGAGTCTACCGCTGGAGATGGCCTCTGCACCGTCACAGCACGGCTCTGGCGGTCACCACGCCTTCGTCGCTGGATGCTGGTGACCGGCATCATTTGGTATGTCGGCGGTGCCGCCTATTTCGGCCTGTCGTTCGACGTGAGCCAGCTGAGTGAGAGTCCCTACCTGGCCGGCGCTCTGTCTGGTCTCGTGGAGGCACCGGCCTACTTCATGGGACCAGTACAGAACCGCTTCGGTCGCCGCCCAGTCGCCTGTGTCACATTCCTTCTCGCGGGTGTCTTCATGCTCCTCGTGCTCGTCGATGGTGGCCCGACGCTCTGGCTCATTGTCGGCCTGCTGGCGAAGTTCTGCATCTCCTGCGCCTACTCCATGCTCTTCGTCTACACGCCCGAGTACATTCCAACCTCCGTGCGCACCGTCGGCTTCGGCTTCGCAAACGTTTGCTCTCGCCTCGGAGCGATGACGGCGCCCTACATCGTCGACTTGATTCGTGAGGTGGACCGCGCTGTGCCATCGGTGGTGTTCGGCTCGTGCTGCCTCCTGGTGGGGCTCTTGACACTCCTGCTTCCCGAAACGGCCGGCAGACGGCTGCCTGAAACAGTTGCCGAAGTGGAGGCAGGAGCGCTGGATCAACCCGCCGACCAGGAGAAAAGCGGAAAGCCGAGTGTTGGCGGCAAAGAGAAGACAGGCATACCGGCTGTCGTGGACAAGAAGACGGACGGGCTCGACGGTGGCTGTAACGGTCAGGAGAGGAAGAGAGGACCTGGAGACCGCGGACCAGAAGAACGCCCGCAAGAACTAACTTTGCGCGTGCCGGTATGTGCTCTCCCCAAAGGTGGGAATAGTGCTTGCGAGGCTCACAAGATGGACGACATTTACTCTTCTTAGTAAGAAGCGGGAGGACGAAGTGGCGAACTCACCTCCGACAGGGTGCGTTGTGGAGCGAACGGTCTACATTAAGTCAGAATCTGCAGCAAGCAGAGGGGATGGACTCATTTCCAGCAGAATCAGAAGTGGAGGAAATGGACCTGCCAACATTGGAGCTGAAAAAAGAGGGAACGGGATCAGCATCGTCGGCTAGTGGAACAGATGTGCCTCCGTCGGGTGTTGTATGGAAAGGGTCCCGCGGTGGTCCCTCGCGTATCAACAGCTGGGTTGCTAAGGGACCGGGTAGCTAGTAGGAATCAGAAATATTTCCAGTTGACAGAAAATAAGACAGAGAAAAGACAAAGTAAAGCTATGGACAAGGTAGCAAACGGTGAGGCCATGACGTGCCCAGTGCGTGGTGGTGTGAGGAGCAGTGTACGAGGTCATAGCGTTATTCTTGCAGTGCGTGGTGGGGTTAGGAGCAGTGTACGAGGTCATAGCTTTATTCTTGCAGTGCGTGGTGGTGTGAGGAGCAGTGTACGAGGTCATAGCTTTATTTTTGCAGTGCGTGGTGGTGTGAGGAGCAGTGTACGAGGCCTCCATCATCGGTGGTGTGAGGAGCAGTTTACGAGGTCATAGCGTTATTCTTGAGGTGCGTGGTGGTGTGAGGAGCAGTGTACGAGGTCATAGCGTTATTCTTGAGGTGCGTGGTGGTGTGAGGAGCAGTGTACGAGGTCATAGCGTTATTCTTGCAGTGCGTGGTGGTGTGAGGAGCAGTGTACGAGGTCATAGCGTTATTCTTGCAGTGCGTGGTGGTGTGGGGAGCAGTGTACGAGGTCATAGCGTTTTTCTTGAGGTGCGTGGTGGTGTGGGGAGCAGTGTACGAGGTCATAGCTTTATTCTGGCAGTGCATGGTGGTGTGAGGAGCAGTGTACGAGGTCATAGCTTTATTTTTGCAGTGCGTGGTGGTGTGAGGAGCAGTGTACGAGGCCTCCATCATCGGTGGTGTGAGGAGCAGTTTACGAGGTCATAGCGTTATTCTTGAGGTGCGTGGTGGTGTGAGGAGCAGTGTACGAGGTCATAGCGTTATTCTTGAGGTGCGTGGTGGTGTGAGGAGCAGTGTACGAGGTCATAGCGTTATTATTGAGGTGCGTGGTGGTGTGAGGAGCAGTGTACGAGGTCATAGCGTTTTTCTTGCAGTGCGTGGTGGTGTGAGGAGCAGTGTACGAGGTCATAGCGTTTTTCTTGAGGTGCATGGTGGTGTGAGGAGCAGTGTACGAGGTCATAGCTTTATTTTTGCAGTGCGTGGTGGTGTGAGGAGCAGTGTACGAGGCCTCCATCATCGGTGGTGTGAGGAGCAGTTTACGAGGTCATAGCGTTATTCTTGAGGTGCGTGGTGGTGTGAGGAGCAGTGTACGAGGTCATAGCGTTATTCTTGAGGTGCGTGGTGGTGTGAGGAGCAGTGTACGAGGTCATAGCGTTATTCTTGAGGTGCGTGGTGGTGTGAGGAGCAGTGTACGAGGTCATAGCGTTATTCTTGCAGTGCGTGGTGGTGTGAGGAGCAGTGTACGAGGTCATAGCGTTATTCTTGCAGTGCGTGGTGGTGTGGAGAGCAGTGTACGAGGTCATAGCGTTTTTCTTGAGGTGCGTGGTGGTGTGGGGAGCAGTGTACGAGGTCATAGCTTTATTCTGGCAGTGCATGGTGGTGTGAGGAGCAGTGTACGAGGTCATAGCGTTATTCTTGCAGTGCGTGGTGGTGTGAGGAGCATTGTACGAGGTCATAGCGTTATTCTTGCAGTGCGTGGTGGTGTGGGGAGCAGTGTACGAGGTCATAGCGTTTGTCTTGAGGTGCGTGGTGGTGTGGGGAGCAGTGTACGAGGTCATAGCTTTATTCTGGCAGTGCATGGTGGTGTGAGGAGCAGTGTACGAGGTCATAGCGTTATTATTGCAGTGCGTGGTGGTGTGAGGAGCAGTGTACGAGGTCATAGCGTTTTTCTTGAGGTGCGTGGTGGTGTGGGGAGCAGTGTACGAGGTCATAGCTTTATTCTGGCAGTGCATGGTGGTGTGAGGAGCAGTGTACGAGGTCATAGCGTTATTCTTGCAGTGCGTGGTGGTGTGAGGAGCAGTGTACGAGGTCATAGCGTTATTATTGCAGTGCGTGGTGGTGTGGGGAGCAGTGTACGAGGTCATAGCGTTTTTCTTGAGGTGCGTGGTGGTGTGGGGAGCAGTGTACGAGGTCATAGCTTTATTCTGGCAGTGCATGGTGGTGTGAGGAGCAGTGTACGAGGTCACAGCGTTATTCTTGCAGTGCGTGGTGGTGTGAGGAGCAGTGTACGAGGTCATAGCGTTATTATTGCAGTGCGTGGTGGTGTGAGGAGCAGTGTACGAGGTCATAGTGTTTTTCTTGAGGTGCGTGGTGGTGTGGGGAGCAGTGTACGAGGTCATAGCTTTATTCTGGCAGTGCATGGTGGTGTGAGGAGCAGTGTACGAGGTCATAGCGTTATTCTTGCAGTGCGTGGTGGTGTGAGGAGCAGTGTACGAGGTCATAGCGTTATTCTTGCAGTGCGTGGTGGTGTGGGGAGCAGTGTACGAGGTCATAGCGTTTTTCTTGAGGTGCGTGGTGGTGTGGGGAGCAGTGTACGAGGTCATAGCTTTATTCTGGCAGTGCATGGTGGTGTGAGGAGCAGTGTACGAGGTCATAGCGTTATTATTGCAGTGCGTGGTGGTGTGAGGAGCAGTGTACGAGGTCATAGCGTTTTTCTTGAGGTGCGTGGTGGTATGGGGAGCAGTGTACGAGGTCATAGCTTTATTCTGGCAGTGCATGGTGGTGTGAGGAGCAGTGTACGAGGTCATAGCGTTATTCTTGCAGTGCGTGGTGGTGTGAGGAGCAGTGTACGAGGTCATAGCGTTATTATTGCAGTGCGTGGTGGTGTGGGGAACAGTGTGCGAGGTCATAGCGTTATTCTTGAGGTGCGTGGTGGTGTGGGGAGCAGTGTACGAGGTCATAGCGTTATTCTGGCAGTGCGTGGTGGTGTGAGGAGCAGTGTACGAGGTCATAGCTTTATTCTTGCAGTGCGTGGTGGTGTGAGGAGCAGTGTACGAGGTCATAGCGTTATTCTGTCAGTGCGTGGTGGTGTGAGGAGCAGTGTACGAGGTCATAGCTTTATTCTGGCAGTGCGTGGTGGTGTGAGGAGCAGTGTACGAGGTCATAGCGTTATTCTGTCAGTGCGTGGTGGTGTGAGGAGCAGTGTACGAGGTCATAGCTTTATTCTGGCAGTGCGTGGTGGTGTGAGGAGCAGTGTACGAGGTCATAGCGTTATTATTGCAGTGCGTGGTGGTGTGAGGAGCAGTGTACGAGGTCATAGCTTTATTCTGGCAGTGCGTGGTGGTGTGAGGAGCAGTGTACGAGGTCATAGCGTTATTCTGTCAGTGCGTGGTGGTGTGAGGAGCAGTGTATGAGGTCATAGCGTTATTCTTGCAGTGCGTGGTGGTGTGAGGAGCAGTGTACGAGGTCATAGCGTTATTATTGCAGTGCGTGGTGGTGTGAGGAGCAGTGTACGAGGTCATAGCGTTTTTCTTGAGGTGCGTGGTGGTGTGGGGAGCAGTGTACGAGGTCATAGCGTTATTCTTGAGGTGCGTGGTGGTGTGGGGAGCAGTGTACGAGGTCATAGCGTTATTCTGGCAGTGCGTGGTGGTGTGAGGAGCAGTGTACGAGGTCATAGCTTTATTCTTGCAGTGCGTGGTGGTGTGAGGAGCAGTGTACGAGGTCATAGCGTTATTCTGTCAGTGCGTGGTGGTGTGAGGAGCAGTGTACGAGGTCATAGCTTTATTCTGGCAGTGCGTGGTGGTGTGAGGAGCAGTGTACGAGGTCATAGCGTTATTCTGTCAGTGCGTGGTGGTGTGAGGAGCAGTGTACGAGGTCATAGCTTTATTCTGGCAGTGCGTGGTGGTGTGAGGAGCAGTGTACGAGGTCATAGCGTTATTATTGCAGTGCGTAGTGGTGTGAGGAGCAGTGTACGAGGTCATAGCTTTATTCTGGCAGTGCGTGGTGGTGTGAGGAGCAGTGTACGAGGTCATAGCGTTATTCTGTCAGTGCGTGGTGGTGTGAGGAGCAGTGTACGAGGTCATAGCGTTATTCTTGCAGTGCGTGGTGGTGTGAGGAGCAGTGTACGAGGTCATAGCGTTATTATTGCAGTGCGTGGTGGTGTGAGGAGCAGTGTACGAGGTCATAGCGTTATTCTGTCAGTGCGTGGTGGTGTGAGGAGCAGTGTACGAGGTCATAGCGTTATTCTTGCAGTGCGTGGTGGTGTGAGGAGCAGTGTACGAGGTCATAGCGTTATTATTGCAGTGCGTGGTGGTGTGAGGAGCAGTGTACGAGGTCATAGCTTTATTCTGGCAGTGCGTGGTGGTGTGAGGAGCAGTGTACGAGGTCATAGCGTTATTATTGCAGTGCGTGGTGGTGTGAGGAGCAGTGTACGAGGTCATAGCGTTTTTCTTGAGGTGCGTGGTGGTGTGAGGAGCAGTGTACGAGGTCATAGCGTTATTCTTGAGGTGCGTGGTGGTGTGAGGAGCAGTGTACGAGGTCATAGCTTTATTCTGGCAGTGCGTGGTGGTGTGAGGAGCAGTGTACGAGGTCATAGCGTTATTATTGCAGCGCGTGGTGGTGTGAGGAGCAGTGTACGAGGTCATAGCGTTATTCTTGCAGTGCGTGGTGTTGTGAGGAGCAGTGTACGAGGTCATAGCGTTATTATTGCAGTGCGTGGTGGTGTGAGGAGCAGTGTACGAGGTCATAGCTTTATTCTGGCAGTGCGTGGTGGTGTGAGGAGCAGTGTACGAGGTCATAGCGTTATTATTGCAGTGCGTGGTGGTGTGAGGAGCAGTGTACGAGGTCATAGCGTTTTTCTTGAGGTGCGTGGTGGTGTGAGGAGCAGTGTACGAGGTCATAGCGTTATTCTTGAGGTGCGTGGTGGTGTGAGGAGCAGTGTACGAGGTCATAGCTTTATTCTGGCAGTGCGTGGTGGTGTGAGGAGCAGTGTACGAGGTCATAGCGTTATTATTGCAGCGCGTGGTGGTGTGAGGAGCAGTGTACGAGGTCATAGCGTTATTCTTGCAGTGCGTGGTGGTGTGAGGAGCAGTGTACGAGGTCATAGCGTTATTATTGCAGTGCGTGGTGGTGTGAGGAGCAGTGTACGAGGTCATAGCTTTATTCTGGCAGTGCGTGGTGGTGTGAGGAGCAGTGTACGAGGTCATAGCGTTATTATTGCAGTGCGTGGTGGTGTGAGGAGCAGTGTACGAGGTCATAGCGTTTTTCTTGAGGTGCGTGGTGGTGTGAGGAGCAGTGTACGAGGTCATAGCGTTATTCTTGAGGTGCGTGGTGGTGTGAGGAGCAGTGTACGAGGTCATAGCTTTATTCTGGCAGTGCGTGGTGGTGTGAGGAGCAGTGTACGAGGTCATAGCGTTATTATTGCAGTGCGTGGTGGTGTGAGGAGCAGTGTACGAGGTCATAGCGTTATTCTTGCAGTGCGTGGTGGTGTGAGGAGCAGTGTACGAGGTCATAGCGTTATTATTGCAGTGCGTGGTGGTGTGAGGAGCAGTGTACGAGGTCATAGCGTTATTATTGCAGTGCGTGGTGGGGCATCGCGTAGCACTGTATCATTGTGTAGTACTACTCAGACGGGTTATTGATTCGACTCTGATGTGTAGTACTACAGCACTACTACTACTACTCCCTGTGTAGCACCTTGCAGTGAGTGATGAGTAGTGAGTCTTGCAGTGAGTGGTGAGTAGTGAGTCACTAGTGATAGTCTGCTTCATGTAATAATGACTCAGATGATGGTTATCATCGTCTGGAGTGAGACACAGTGCCTTAGAGAGTAATAGTATAGCTTCGTGGACGAGCGCGACAAAATCCACAGTGTGTGACTGAAACGAAGTCGAGGCCTCAAACTGTGAATTTTGGAGCGCGAGTCCTCAAAGCGATGTAGTGTGCAGCTGCAGCACGCAATAGATAAAAATCAAGTTTATATAATCAAGTGGTCTAAAGTCCAAAAACTCCAGGTCACGTGACCAGCTGACCACAAACTCCAGTTTGTGGACTCCCGCCCTCAAATAAATATGTTTTAAGCTTTCCACTAAAGCACGTTAGTATTGCATGAGTGTCTTCAGTGTTCCTGTCTGTTTATGCATAGTCAGCCGTCGAGAGAGAGTGGTACATGTGTATCCAACGTAGCTGTTATTCCGAAGCCTGCAATCTTCAGAGGAAGAGTCAAATTGATACAGAGCGTTGGCTCGCATGAGCCACTTAGTTGCGCCAATTTTACGTGATGCGCTGCATCTGAAATGAGTGAGCAATAAGAGTGGATCACATCAGCATTAATTAGTGGGACTGGTGAGACTGATCTGACCCCGGCTGAAAGAGGCGGCCCAACTCTGTCCGTTAGGTGCACCTGGGGCGGGGAGGGCGGGGTCCGCCCCTCCCCTACAGAACCGCACTGAACTACACAATCGCGGCCCCGCCGGCTCGTTAGGTGCATCGGGGGTGGGGAGGGGCGGGGTCCGCTCCCCCCCCCCCCCCCCCAGCACTGCACTGCAGTCTGCACCACAATGTTTGCTAGCGGACATTGTGCAGTTTTTTTTTTGCTGGCGATACAGGGCCGCGCCCGAAATTCCTGGACGAGCTACGCCGGAGCAGAGAGCCGTGTCAGCGGGTTGGCCGTGTTTTCAGGCCGAGATGTCCTTCCAGCTGGAAGGCAGCTCTGACTGGACAATGAGACAGGAAATATAGAGCTGATAGTGTCTCTCTCAGGCGCGGCGCCACGGATTTTTTTTGCTAGGGGTGGCAAAATTGATTGAGTAGTTACGCAATACGCATGAATCCTCCACTGGGAAAAGTGTCACGGAAGTGTGCAATGCATATAGACCTCGCGCCAAACAAGATTAAAACCTGGCACATTTCGTCCTATTTTTGTGTAATTGATTAGCTGATATCTATTTTTTCAAGTTCTTCAAATATGTATTGCACATATTATTTTGATACCAGAACCATAAATTATTATTAGCACCCCACGATGAATTCACTATGTATCGCGTTTTTCTGATGGTAGATGATTTATAATTAGCAAATCATAGCTTCTGTAAGTACCTATAATCTTGGAACTTAGTAGGTACGTTGAACGGGAATTAGGAGAGAAAAAACGAGTATGCAAGGCAAAGTTTGAATGTTGCGGTGGGTAGAGGTAAAATACCGAATAAAGTCGAAGTATTTCGTTATAAATTTGTAATCCCACTCCTATATTAAAGACGAAATGTCTGTGTGTATGTACGTACGTATGAAAAAATATTTTGACGGGACACAGCGCCGAACGGCAAGAGCTGCGACGGCGAAATTGTCACACATAATCAGATATTTGCGAACCTTGATTTTGGGCCGAATTCGGAGCGCGTGCTACGTCTGTGACGCACGTGGGGGCCCGACTCATTTTTTGGGGGCTTGCGACCGCCGCAGTCAGACCTGCAGGTGCCGTCAGCTCAGAAAGTTGGCTGGATTTTAGACGAATCTTCTACACATCTGACGCCTAAACAGCGCACAATTTGAGTCTTGGTTTGAATACGCAGTGTTCAGCCATGAATATTGTTGATAACTGTGTTGTATATTTTTGTTTTCGTGAAAAAACATACCCTCTTTGCTATAGTGTAAGTCATGTATGTACCTATGTTATGTATTTTGAAGTGCATTCTAATATACGGGAAGATTGCAAAACGAAATGAACACACAATATGGCAAGGAAAAGGACAAATATAAGAGCTTCGGACCAGTCACGGGCCCACCAACCCCCAGCCCGGCCCGGCCCGGGCCCATGAACACCAAGCCCAAGCCCGGACCAGGCCCGGTCAAATTCATAATATTGAGGCCCAGGCCCGGTCCGGCCCGTTCAGATTAAGCATATCATTATTTTCAGAAAATTGCAAGCATTATCCCGGTATATGTACTTGTATACTATAAATGTGAAACAATGAACCAACTATGCTAACCCTCCCCCCCCCCCAAAAAAAAAAAGAAGAAAAAAAACACAAAGCTACAGCCACATCAACAGTGTGTTGCTGTAGAAGTGAACTGCTGATTAACATATTTTTAAGCTCTGAACTGAGCTTGCGCGCATTACTTCAACATTCTCAGCCCAGGCCCGCCCAGAGCCCGGTGATTTCCTTAAAGTTGAGGCCCGGTCCAGGCCCGGCCCATGGCCCATAGGGCCAGCCCGACCCGTGACGAACTCTGCTTCGGACCAAGAAAAGAAGGCATAAAATGAGTAGGTACTCGAGTTGTGATATGCTAATGGTGTGTGTATTTGTTTGATATTCTTACTACCTGTACTTCGTAACAAGTAGCAAATGTGTGTTTTTAGATGTCGCGGTGTGAGAGTGAGACAGCTGAACTGACGCTGTTATCTCGAGTCATTTAGACCAGAGGATTGTGAACTATTAACTGCGGATTTGGAACATATTGCGCATCGCGCAACGCTGGCCATCTAGTCCCACTCTTATATATAAAGACGAAATGTCCGTGTGTATGTATGAAAGCAACATTTTGCCGGGTCACACACAGCGCCGAAACGGCATGAGCTGCGACGGCGAAATTTTCACACAAATCAGACCTGTGCGAACTTAGATTTTGGGCCGAATCCGGAGCGCGTGCAACGTCTGTGACGCACGTAAAGGTTAAATCTTTGGTTTTGGGGAGTAGCGGCCGTCACCGTCAGATCTGCATCAGATCCGTCAGATCTGCATTACCGTCAGATCGGCCGTCACCCTCAGATCTGCATGTGCCGGCAGCTCGGAAAGCTGGCTGGATTTTTAGACGGAACTTATTTGGAACTTGTGCATATCTGACGCACAAACAGCGCCAAGTTTGAGTCTCGGTTTCAATACGCAGTTTAAGGATATAGATTGTTGATAACTGTGTTGTGTATTTTTGGCTTCGTGACAAAACATATACTCTTTTCTTTAGTGTAAGTCATGTATGTTGTGCATTTTGAAGTGCATTATAATTTACGGAAAGATTGCAAAACGAAATGGACGCACAATATGGCAAGTAAAAGGACAAATATATGAGCTTCGGACAAATAAAAAAAGGGAGTAAATGGGTAGGTAGGTACACACCTGCAAGCGAAACGGGAAAATTACGTTGAATACGTGTGAATGAATACGTGACCAGACAGAATACGTGTACGTGTAAGTTGAATTTTCGAAGTGGAAAATTGGGCCTATGGTGTTGTGATATGTTAATGTTGTTTATATTTGTTTAATATTCTTACTACCTACCAGGAATTTGTAACATCTGGGGCATTCCATGACAAATCGACACAGGGGTAACACCCTACATCTCAGATTTTGATGAAACTTTGTTCAGGGGGTAATTGGAGTCCAGAACACGCCTGTTAAATTTTTCAGCTCACTCCGACCAACGCCTATGGAGATATAGCCTGCGGCATTTTCACCAGGTCAGACAAACTCAATTTTGTTTTGGATTTTTTTCAGACCAATTTGGGTTATTTAAATTTAATAAACCTATAGATCATTCGACTCCGCTTGAGCTGGAGAATATTCTAGTAATTTTTATTTATTTTTCTTATAACTCAAACTTGTTATTTCGAGTGACCTTGGGTAACCTTGCGTGACCTTGACAAAAGGGAATTGTTTTTTTGTTTCTTCACTGTTTTCCTTTTTAAAATTGACCTCAAGGTGTCATCTGGTAGTGTGCAAAAAAGAAATGGCGGATAGGTGTTTTCTATAAATGCTATCATTTACCGTCCAAGCAATAGCCCTCGCCCTGGTGGGGGTCATTTTGACCCCCTCTTAGGTTTTTCGCGAATAGCGAGAAGACGGCGGAGTGCAGCTCCGCCAAATATTGCATAGCTATTTGGGCATCAATTACCCACATTTTGTGAAAGTTTAACAGCTTCAGGTCATTACAGGTCAGGTCACCAGGTCACGTCAAGTGACCTTACCTCCACAAATGTTTGTGGTCGTGCCAAAACCACAGTGTTTGTTCCGAGAGCTTTGAAACTTGCAGGATAGCATAAGGTCACAAGTACCTACAATTAATTTATCTCTGATTTTGTTGTGTATCAGTGACCTAAGGTCAGGTCAATTTCGTGACCTTCCCATTATTAGTCAATAGGAAATTTACAAATGCTTCCTATTCAGAGAATATGCTTTCGATCTGGCCAATTCCTTCGGAATCGTGTTATTTTAGCTCATTATTGATGACCCAGGTGCAATTATTGTTGCTCTGTGATCTCTGCAAGGTCAGCTGAGGTCATCTCGGGTCACCAGCACTTTTTGCCAATAACTATTGATATAATAAATATAAAGACGTGCAAATGACAGCACTGTGTTTGTCTCGCCGAGTTGCGTCGCCCCATGTGCAACATAACCTACCTGGATCTCCAAATGACCTTGACCTGAGGTAAAAAATTTAAGTTGACCTAACCAGGGCACCATTAAGTTTTGAAGCACCTTGGCAAGGCGCTGCGCTCGATTTGTGATATGTTAATGGTGTTTCTATTTGTTTTATATTATTTGTATTAAAAATTCGTAAGATATAGCAAAAGTGTTGATGTCGTGGTGAGAGAGTCAGAAAGGGCTCAACTGACGCTGTTATCTCGAGTCATTTGGACTAGAGGGTTGTGAAATATTCACTTATAATTTTGAACATATTGTGCATCGCGCAACGCTGGCCATCTAGTTGATATAAATTATAAGCATGCAAGCTTATTAACACGCGCACTGCCTTCGTTGATTTCCGCCCCCTCCGGTTTGTAATGAATAGCGGAAACACAGCAGCGCGCAGCGCCGTCAAATTTGGCACAGCTGTTTTGGCACCTATAACCCACATGGTGTGAAATTTCTGACATCAGGTCAACTCAGAACTCTCGTCAGATCATCGGGTTAAGTCAAGTGACCCCACTTCCAAAAATAAGTTTCCGGTCGTGCCACCGCCAAAGTGATTGGCCAAACGGTTTGAAACTCATAGGTTGTAATCAGGTGATAAGTACCTACAATTTTTTTTATCTTGATTTCCTTTATATCGGTGACCTAAGGTCAGGTCGATTTCGTGACGTCCCCATTATAAGTCAATGGGAAAAATGAAAACACGTACAAATCCATAGGAAATGGCTAAATTTGACCAGTTCTCACCAGATCCTATGCCAAATGCAAATATATATGTCAAATTTCTGTTCTTTGACCTCTACGAGGTCAACTGAGGTGACCCCCAGGTCACGTACGGTTTTTCTTCAATAAATATTTACCAAATCAAGGTAGATAGATGGAATGTTTACCATTGTATTTGCATTGTCGAGACGAATCAAATTATGTAAGATTTAACTTTTACCTGGCCTTGACCTGACCCGAGGTCAGGTCAATTTTTGGATATGACCTAACTATGTCACCCAAATTTGCATTCGATGCGCCTGGACGGGACAAACACAATGATGAAATCTGTTTTACTCTATCGTACTTTTGTCAAAAGTTATTCCTTAAAAACAATTCGTCGATTTTTAGAATGTTTCATATTCAATGGCTTCTGCTGACCTAAATATTGACTAGGTCAATTTTGATGAGACTTGTCACTTGTCTCTGTTCTTGTCCTGTCCTTATCGATATATATATATATACGGTTTTGTTAAGGACACCCATATATAGTCGAAATGTGACCTTTGATGATCTCTGGTGACCTCAATATTGACTTGGCCTAAAAAAAACATGGCCGGTATACTTTCGATAGAGCTTGTCTCGAGTAATCCAACTCCGTTTTTCGCTTAAAGCTACGCCGTGTGGTTTTCGAGATCTTAAGGGGCGGCTACCCCCTCCCCGGCAGTTTGTGGTTGGCGGTAGTGCACGGTTTGACAATCACGTTTTTTTCATAAAAATATTTCGCGTCTGTCCTGCCCTGACTCTCCCCTGTTCTGCCCTTCCCCACCATCTGACTTGTCCTGTCCCACCATCTGTCTTGCCCTGCCACCCTCTGTCTTGCCTTGGCCTGCCTTGCCTTGCTCTGCCTTGCCTTGCTCTGCCTTGCCTTGCTCTGCCTTGCCTTGCCTTGCCTTGCCTTGCCTTGCCTTGCCTTGCCTTGCCTTGCCCTGCCCTGCCCTGCCCTGCCCTGCCCTGCCCTGCCCTGCCCTGCCCTGCCCTGCCCTGCCCCGCCCTGCCATGCCCTGCCCTGCCCTGCCCTGCCCCGCCCCCTCCCCCCCCCCCCTGCCCTGCCCTGCCCTGCCCTGTCCTGCCCTGCCCTGTCATGCACTGTCCTGCCTTTGTCCCGTCCTGTCCTGCCCTGTCCTGCCCTGCCCTGCCCTGCCCTGCCCTGCCCTGCCCTGCCCTGCCCTGCCCTGCCCTGCCCTGCCCTGCCCTGCCCTGCCCTGCCCTGCCTTGCCCTGCCCTGCCCCGCTCTGTCCTGCCCCGCCCAGTGGCACCGGCGCAGCTGTTGCATTGCAATTGGCGTGCACTCGGTTAGATAAGTGAAGTTAGATTACCCGATACAGAGCGAAAGTTTCGGTCAAATTGGCGAATATTATGGCCATGACTAGATAGTATAGTTTGAATAGCAATATAGGCTAACCTGACTAAAATGTACATTGGTCGACGAAGGGAAGTTTACATTGGTCGAAGAAGGGAAGTTTCGATTGGTCGAAAATCTACATTGGTACATTGGTCGACGAAGTTCCATATGTTCGCAGCGGCCGGAATCCACAAATTTGGCAATACAGCACCAGTACAATTTTGACGGTGGCCTAAATTTTAGGGACACGTGGCAATGCCACCCCAGTGTCACGGCAGGCGTGGCAGTCTGCCACCCCTGCCCCTATGGTGGCGCCGCCATTGGTCTCTCCGAGCAACAGGTACCGACCCAAATTAGCCCTCTCCGGACCACCCCTGCCCCTATGGCGGCGCCGCCATTGGTCTCTCTCCGAACATCGGGTACCGACCCAAATTAGCCCTCTCCGGACCACCCCTGCCCCTATGGTGGCGCCGCCATTGGTCTCTCTCCGAACAACGGTTACCGACCCAAATTAGCCCTCTCCGGACCACCCCTGCCCCTATGGTGGCGCCGCCATTGGTCTCTCTCCGAACAACGGGTACCGACCCAAATTAGCCCTCTCCGGACCACCCCTGCCTGTATGGTGGCGCTGCCATTGATCTCTCCGAGCAACGGGTACCGACACAAATTAGCCCTCTCCGGACCACCCCTGCCCCTATGATGGCGCTGCCATTGATCTCTCTCCGAACAACGGGTACCTACCCAAATTAGCCCTCTCCTGACTACCCCTGCCCCTATGGTAGCGCCGCCATTGGTCTCTCTTCGAACGACGGGTACCTACCCAAATTAACCCTCTCCGGACCACCCCTGCCCCTATGGTAGCGCCGCCATTGGTCTCTCTCCGAACAACGGGTACCGACCCAAATTAGCCCTCTCCGGACCACCCCTGCCTGTATGGTGGCGCCGCCATTGGTCTCTCCGAACAACGGGCACCGACCCAAATTAGCCCTCTCCGGACCACCCCTGTCCCTATGGTGGCGCTGCCATTGGTTTCTCTCCGAACAACGGGTACCGACCCAAATTAGCCCTCTCCGGACCACCCCTGCCTGTATGGTGGCGCCGCCATTGGTCTTTCTCCGAACAACGGGTACCGACCCAAATTAGCCCTCTCCGGACCACCCCTGCCCCTATGGTGGCGCTGCCATTGGTCTCTCTCCGAACAACGAGTACCGACCCAAACTAGCCCTCTCCGGACCACCCCTGCCCCTATGGTGGCGCCGCCATTGGTCTCTCCGAACAACGGGTACCTACCCAAATTAGCCCTCTCCGGACCACCCCTGCCCCTATGGTGGCGCTGCCATTGTTTGCTCCGAACAACGGGTACCTACCCAAATTAGCCCTCTCCGGACCACCCCTGCCCCTATGGTAGCGCCGCCATTGGTCTTTCTCCGAACAACGGGTACCTACCCAAATTAGCCCTCTCCGGACCACCCCTGCCCCTATGGTAGCGCCGCCATTGGTCTCTCTCCGAACAACGGGTACCTACCCAAATTAGCCCTCTCCGGACCACCCCTGCCCCTATGGTAGCGCCGCCATTGGTCTCTCTCCGAACAACGGGTACCTACCCAAATTAGCCCTCTCCGGACCACCCCTGCCCCTATGGTAGCGCCGCCATTGGTCTCTCTCCGAACAACGGGTACCTACCCAAATTAGCCCTCTCCGGACCACCCCTGCCCCTATGGTAGCGCCGCCATTGGTCTCTCTCCGAACAACGGGTACCTACCCAAATTAGCCCTCTCCGGACCACCCCTGCCCCTATGGTAGCGCCGCCATTGGTCTCTCTCCGAACAACGGGTACCTACCCAAATTAGCCCTCTCCGGACCACCCCTGCCCATATGGTGGCGCCGCCATTGGTCTCTCTTCGAACAACGGGTAACTACTCAAATTAGCCCTCTCCGGACCACCCCTGCCCCTATGATGGCGCTGCCATTGGTCTCTCTCCGAACAACGGATACCGACCCAAACTAGCCCTCTCCGGACCACCCCTGCCCCTTTGGTGGCGCTGCCATTGGTCTCTCTCCGAACAACGGGTACCTACCCAAATTAGCCCTCTCCGGACCACCCCTGCCCCTATGGTAACGCCGCCATTGGTCTCTCTCCGAACAACGGGTACCTACCCAAATTAGCCCTCTCCGGACCACCCCTGCCCCTATGGTAGCGCCGCCATTGGTCTCTCTCCGAACAACGGGTACCTACCCAAATTAGCCCTCTCCGGACCACCCCTGCCCCTATGGTAGCGCCGCCATTGGTCTCTCTCCGAACAACGGGTACCTACCCAAATTAGCCCTCTCCGGGACACCCCTGCCCCTATGGTGGCGCTGCCATTGGTCTCTCTCCGAACAACGGGTACCTACCCAAATTAGCCCTCTCCGGACCACCCCTGCCCCTATGGTAGCGCCGCCATTGGTCTTTCTCCGAACAACGGGTACCTACCCACATTAGCCCTCTCCGGACCACCCCTGCCCCTATGGTGGCGCCGCCATTGGTCTCTCTCCGAACAACGGGTACCGACCCAGATTAGCCCTCTCCGGACCACCCCTGCCCCTATGGTGGCGCCGCCATTTGTCTCTCCGAACAACGGGTACCTACCCAAATTAGCCCTCTCCGGACCACCCCTGCCCCTATGGTGGCGCTGCCATTGGTCTCTCTCCGAACAACGGGTACCTACCCAAAGTAGCCCTCTCCAGACCACCCCTGCCCCTATGGTGGCGCTGCCATTGGTCTCTCTCCGAACAACGGGTACCTACTCAAATTAGCCCTCTCCGGACCACCCCTGCCCCTATGGTGGCGCCGCCATTGGTGGTCTCTCTCCGGACAACGGGTACCGTCCCAAATTAGCCCTCTCCGGACCACCCCTGCCCCTATGGTAGCACCGCCATTGGTCTCTCTCCGAACAACGGGTACCGAACCAGATTAGCCCTCTCCGGACCACCCCTGCCCCTATGGTAGCGCCGCCATTGATCTCTCTCCGAACAACAGGTACCTACCCAAATTAGCCCTCTCCGGACCACCCCTGTGCCTATGGTGGCGCTGCCATTGGTCTCTCTCCGAACAACGGGTACCTACCCAAATTAGCCCTCTCCGGACCACCCCTGCCCCTATGGTGGCGCCGCCATTGGTCTCTCCGAACAACGGGTACCTACCCAAATTAGCCCTCTCCGGACCACCCCTGCCCCTATGGTGGCGCCGCCATTGGTCTCTCTCCGAACAACGGGTACCTACCCAAATTAGCCCTCTCCGGACCACCCCTGCCCCTATGGTAGCGCCGCCATTGGTCTCTCCGAACAACGGATACCTACCCAAATTAGCCCTCTCCGGACCACCCCTGCCCCTATGGTGGCGCCGCCATTGGTCTCTCTCCGAACAACGGGTACCGACCCAAATTAGCCCTCTCCGGACCACCCCTGCCCCTATGGTAGCGCCGCCATTGGTCTCTCTCCGAACAACGAGTACCGACCCAAATTAGCCCTCTCCGGACCACCACTGCCCCTATGGTAGCGCCGCCATTGGTCTCTCTCCGAACAACGGGTACCGACCCAAATTAGCCCTCTCCGGACCACCCCTGCCTGTATGGTGGCGCCGCCATTGGTCTCTCTCCAAACAACGGGTACCGACACAAATTAGCCCTCTCCGGGCCACCCCTGTCCCTATGGTGGCGCTGCCATTGGTCTCTCTCCGAACAACGGGTACCGACCCAAATTAGCCCTCTCCGGACCACCCCTGCCCCTATGGTGGCGCTGCCATTGGTCTCTCTCCGAACAACGGGTACCTACCCAAATTAGCCCTCTCCGGACCACCCCTGCTTGTATGGTGGCGCCGCCATTGGACTCTCTCCGAACAACGGGTACCTACCCAAATTAGCCCTCTCCGGATCACCCCTGCCCCTATGGTGGCGCTGCCATTGGTGAAAGTAACTTACCGAGTATCCGGTCATACAGGTCATGACCTGGTCCTTTTGACCCGAAGCGCCCTTCCGGCCAGTGACGGCGCCCTTACGGACATTGACGGCGCCCTTTCGGCCATTGACGGCGCCCTTTCGGCCATTGACGGCGCCCTTTCGGCCAGCGACGGCGCCCTTTCTTTGGAAGGCGCCCCTAAATTGGCATGCGGCCACCCCTCCTAAAATATCCTGAATCCGCCTTTGGGCGACTCGCCGGCCCGTCGCCATGGTAACCGGGCGGCGACGCCTGCGCAGAGCCAGCGCAGAGCTGGAGCCAGCATTCCCGTCATCTTACAACAAATGATCAAAACGAAATCGCTAATTATCATTAATCCTTGCTTTCAAAAGTGAATATGACTGAAAATATGAATGGACTAATTCATCTAGTTTTCATTGAAATAAGCTATTATTCCTGAAAACAATGTCGTTGCAAAATATGACCATTTCCCGAACCCCGCACTTCCGGGATTCGTGCAAGATGGAGTTGCACCAAACGCCCCAAACCGCCACAGCCATCTGACATCACCAGAGCTAGTTTAAGATGAAATTGTTAATTTTAAGTAAACTATGGTGTTATGAAATTGGAATTTCCAGAAAAATGCATTAATTCATAAAGTTGCAATTGATACCAAAAATCACCGGGAAAAGCCGAGTTCTTACGAGCTATAGACCCAATCGCCCCAAACGCCCCAAACGCCCCAATCGCCCCAAACGCCCCAAACGCCCCAAACGCCCTAATCGCCCCAAACATAAAATCCTTCGTGAAAACGGCTAATTAGCTATTTCGTTTTGATCATTTGTTGTAAGATGACGGGAATGCTGGCTCCGGCTCTGCGCTGGCTCTGCGCAGGCGCCGCCGCCCGGTTACCATGGCGACGGGCCGGCGAGTCGCCTGACGTCACGTTGCACACGTGGCTCCGGCGCCGGAAGGCTGGTCACCATGGCGACCAGCCGGCCGGAGTGGCTCCGGCGCCGGCCGGTCGCCTGACGTCACGTTGCGCATGTGCAGAGCCGTGGTCTGCGCCCAGCCATGCCGTCCGTTCGATCTAGAGCAACCATTTTCGAGTTTTCAGTACCAGTGGCTGCAGAAAGCCCGCATGTTTAATGGGTTTATAAGTGTTTTTTCTGAGGTCTTTTCAGTTTTTTTGTGAGATTCATCAATCAATCAATTAATCAAATCAAAACCATTTGGGGTGATTCTAAATGCGTAAGGATTGTTCCGGTTTTCGGAAACCAACGAAGTTACCGCTCTAAATAGGACGATCTCAGCGGGACGGAGCGACGTTGAATTAAGGTCTGTCTATGCTTTTACCATTTGATTGCATTTTTCATCATAATATTATATTCCTTTGTCATTAATATCTTCAATTGTGCCTTAACTAACTGTCAATTGCGTATTTTATTTAATGAAAGTTAGTATACTAGTATGCTTTTAGCCTATTTTTAGGGCGTTTGCGGTATATTTTGTAGAAGGAACTAACACAACACAAAATTGCCAGATTTGCTCATAAATTTGAATATTCAAAGCAAACTAACGGGAAATATTGCATTGTAAGAGCATATACTTATTCATGTATTCATAAAATTGCGATTGATACCAAAAATAACCGGGGAAAAACCTTGTTCTTACGAGCTATATAGCCAATCGCCCCAAACGCCCCAAACGCCCCAATCGCCCCAAACACCCCAAACGTATAATCCTTCGTGAAAACGGCTATAATCAGATTTTTCCCATACACCACGGAAGGACGAGCGAGCGCTTCGCGCTCGCACATCGAAAATCAAATTGATCGGGGTCCAACTTCAAGGTCAAAATCAAAGTAAAAGAAAGTTACTGCTCGATTTTGATTTTTGTTTAACCAAAATGTTGCGCAGGAAAAGTTGTAGCCGCACATCGAAAAGCAAATTGAGCAGGTCCAACTTCAATGTAAAAATCAAGGTCAAAGGACGGAGAGTTGAAAAAGTGCCAGAAGTTACTGCTCGATTTTTTTTCTCCCCAAATGTAGTTCAGGAAATGTTGTAGCAGCACATCGAAAATCAAATGAATCGGGGTCCAACTTCAAGGTCAAAATCAAGGCCAAAGGACGGGGAACTGAAAAAAAGCCAGAAACTACTGCTCGATTTGGATTATTTTATCAAAATGTAGCTCAGGAAAAGTTGTGGCCGCACATCGAAAATCAAATTAATCGAGGTTCAACTTCAAGGTCAAAATCAAGGTCAAAGGACGAGGAACTGAAAAAGTGCCAGAAGTTACGGCTCGATTTGGATTTTCTTTAACAAAATGTAGCGCAGGAAAAGTTACAGCACCACATCGAAAATCAAACTAATCGAGGTCCAACTTCAAGGTCAAAATCAAGGTCAAAGGACGGGGAACTGAAAAAGTGCCAGAAATGACTGCTCTATTTTGATTTTGTTTTACCAAAATGTAGCCCAGGAAAAGTTGTAGCTGCACATCGAAAATCCAATTAATCGAGGTCCAACTTCAAGGTCAAAATCAAGGTCAAAGGAAGTTACCGCTCAATTTTGTTTTTATTTTTACCAAAATGTAGCGCAGGAAAAGTTGTAGCCCTGCATCGAAAATTAAATTAATCGAGGCCCAACTTCAAGATCAAAATCAAGGTCAAATGACGGGGAACTGAAAAAGCTCCAGAAATTACTGCTCGATTTTGATTTGTATTATACCAAAATGTAGCTCAGGAAAAGTTGTAGCCGCACGTCGAAAATCAAATTAATTGGGGTCCAACTTCATGATCAAAATCAAGGTCAAAGGACGGGGAACTGAAAAGTGTGCGGCTACAACTTTTCCTGAGCTACATTTTGGTTTTAAAAAAATCAAAATCGAGCAGTAACGTCTGGCTCTTTTTCAGTTTCCCGTCCTTTGACCTTGATTTTGACCTTGAAGTTGGACCTCGAATAATTTGATTTTCGATGTGGCTGCAACTTTCCTACGCTACATTTTGGTCAAAAAATCAAAATCGAGCAGTAACTTCTGGCACTTTTTCAATTCCCCGTCCTTTGACCTTGCTTTTGACCTTGAAGTTGGACCTCGAATAATTTGATTTTCGATGTGCGGCTACAACTTTTCTTGCGCTACATTTTGGTTGAAAAAAATCGAACGGTAACTTTTGGCACTTTTTCAGTTCCCCGTCCTTTGACCTTGATTTTGACCTTAAAATTGGACCCCGATTAGTTTGATTTTCGATGTGCGGCTACATCGTTTCCTGAGCTACATTTTGGTAAAAACAAATACAAATCGAGCAGTAACTTCTAGCACTTTTTCAGTTCCCCGTCCTTTGACCTTGATTTTGACCTTGAAGTTGGACCTCGATTAATTTGATTTTCGATGTGCGGCTACAACTTTTCCTGCGCTACATTGTGGTAAAACAAAAATTAAAATCGAGCAGTAACTCTCTTTGACCTTGCTTTTGACCTTAATGTTGAACCTGATCAATTGTATTTTCGATATGCGGTTACAACTTTTCCTGAGCTACATTTTGGTAAAAAAATCGACCGGTAACTTCTGGCACTTTTTCAGTTCCCCGTCCTTCGACCTTGATTTGGCCTTGAAGGACACGTGTTATAGAAAAACAAACATCAGATTCATGTTCCTCGTGGTCTAGTTGATCATATATGTCATTTTGGGAGAAATCGGAGGTCGTCGCTAAATAAGTCGCTAAATAAGTCGCCAACGAGTCGGCCGGCCGGCGCGGCGCGATACACCGGCAACCCCCGGCCGCTCCAGTGTTATTGTGTTTTCGTGTGGAACAAGAAGCCTTTCTTAGTGAAACCTACCCTCTACGTGATCGTAAAATTGAGCTTCATCTCTGTAGTGCCATCAAATCCGTGAGTTGCGTCTTCTTCTATAAATCGTCTTGCAAAGATTTCCGTGGAAGTTGTGAAACGCTTGCGTGAACAACCGCACTGGACATATTTGAAGACCGGAAGATTTCTTTCGACGAAACCAACATCAAAATTACCGTGACAGTGTGAGAGTGGTACTCATCGGCACTTAACTCATCGCTTCCTCAAGAAATCTTCAAGAAACTAAATCACTATTTTTCTGTCGGACTCCTACGAACTGTGCGGCGCGGAAGAACATCTCACCAGTTTCAGCACCCCGTCCGTTGCCATGGCAACCCCCGTTGACCAGTGGACACCCCTCGACAAGGGGGCGCCCGCCGACTTGCCACCCGGCTAAAGTCAACATGCCGAGCGGCGAAACGGTTGCCGGGGCACACCCCCAGCGGCCGGCGAGGCGGGGCTACCGGGACGGGTGGCGGGTCCGACGGGCCAAGGGAAAAGGGAGCGGCGGCCAGCCGACTGCTCCCGGCGCTGGGGCCTCGCCCCTTCGTGTAGGGCGCCAACCGACGCCTGAGGTGGGCTACCGACGGGGCGACCGCCCGGCCCAATCCGACGCACCAGCTGCCGGCCCTGCGGAGCCAGCCTCGGCACAGGGGCCGAGCGTTGTCCGGACCCTCAGCCGCCCTAGTCGCCTCACCATGGCCCAGACTAGAGGTGCCATTTCAGCGGCGAACCAACCCGGCGCGGCGCCAAGGTCAGGGAAGCTGCGCGTGGGCACCATCAACGCCCAGTCGCTGGTGCCGAAGGTCGACCAGGTGATCGACCTGCTGCAGAGGGAGGCCCTCGATGCGTTATGCATATGCGAGACGTGGCTCCACTTAGATATCTTGTCACGGTTCCTCGTGTTTCCCGGGTATTATATCGTGCGGCGAGACCGGCCTCCATCAACGTCAGGCCGGAAAACAAGAGGAGGTGGGGTAGCCATCATCTTGAAGCAGGACATTCAGCACCAGGTGATGGAGATGCCGGATGCCGACCTGCTCGAGACGCTCTGGCTGACGATTACCTGGCCGGGCGGGCGACCCAGCGTCCTTGGCGCCATCTACCGGCCGCCTGCCGGCTCAGCGCACGGAGCGGCAGACCAGCTGCAGGAACAGCTTCAGTCGGCGCTCATCACCCAGAAACCGATGCTTCTCTTCGGCGACATCAACATCAAGATGCTGGACACCACCTCAGCCGCCACCCGCCATTACCACACCGTTCTAGCCGAACTCAGCCTGGCCCAGCTGGTGCAGGAAGCCACCCACCTCAGTGACCTCCATCTTACCCCCATGTGCCTCGACCATGTGATCACAAACATTCAGCTTACACCTGTCGCCACCGTCCTGGATGCATGCATCAGTGATCACCAGCCTGTGTAAGCGGAGGCGCCCATCGGCAGGCTGCGCAAGCGCGCCATCTACCGGCCCACCAGAAGCTGGCGCACCGCCGATTGGGACGCCATCTGTCTGGACTTCCTCCTCACCGACTGGAACAGCATGCACACTAGCAATGACGTAAACCGAATGGTAGTCGACTACATGACGATCTGGACAGAAGTGCTCGACCGTCACTGCCCCGTCCGTAGCCGGCGAGTCCGTCATCCTGACTGCCCGTGGCTGACCGACATTCAACCACTGCGGGAAGTGACGGCGGAGCGGGACGCCGCGCGCGCCATCTGGAGGGCTCTGCGCACGCCCCAAGCTGCAGACGAGTATCGCCGCCTGCGAAATCACGTCAAGGGCCTGCTGACCCAGGCGCAGCGCGACTACCTCGCACAGCAGCTGCTCGAAAAACCGATAGGCACGCTTTCTGGCGGCAGCTTAAGCGACTCTATATGACGCTAGCTGCCTCAGCCAAGGCACCGCCTCCCTCTGACGCAAACAAACAGCGTGACCTGGCGGACAACTTTAACGCCTTCTTCTCCACGGTGGGATCAAACATCGCCACCGTGCTCAGAGGCGACGTAACAGCCGGTCAGTTACATACAAGACCACCTGTCGTCGTCGCTGGAGCCTTCAAACCGCGCCCGATCACCCTGCCAGAGCTGGACCGCGCCATCTCCGCCATGAACCCCTCGGGCGCCGTAGGCTTAGACGGTGTGTCGCTCAGTGCAGTTAAGCGATGCCTGCCTGTTCTCGCGCCTCACCTGCTCCGTATTGTGAACACCTCGATTGTGACCTGTGTCTTCCCAGAGGCGTGGAAGGTGTGTCGCTCAGTGCAGTTAAGCGATGCCTGCCTGTTCTCGCGCCTCACCTGCTCCGTTTTGTGAACACCTCGATTGTGACCTGTGTCTTCCCAGAGGCGTGGAAGGTGTGTCGCTCAGTGCAGTTAAGCGATGCCTGCCTGTTCTCGCGCCTCACCTGCTCCGTATTGTGAACACCTCGAGTGTGACCTGTGTCTTCCCAGAGGCGTGGAAGGTAGCTACCGTTGTGGCCATCTTTAAATCTGGCGACGCAACCACCCCCTCTGACTTCCGGCCGATTTATTTGCTTTCTCACCTGTCTTAAGTCGCAGAAAAAGTGGTTTGTGATCAGCTTTCTAGCTATCTGGTGCAAAACAACGTCCTATATAGCCAACAGTACGCTTACCGCCGTTGCCATTCCACGGAAGACGCCGTGCTCGACGCTGTCGACTGGGCTTCTCAAGCCATAGATGAAGGCAAAATTTGTTCCATAACTACAGCTGATCTTAGTAACCCTCTCTTCTTAGTAAGTCTTAGTAGCCTTCGATAGCGTCGATCACGGTGTCCTTCTCACCAAGTTGGGATGGAATAGAATCGATCCCTCGTGGTTCGCCAGCTACCTGAGCGGACGGAGCCAGGTAGTGAGAGGCGGTAGTGCGACACCTCTGCCCGTCACGCACGGCGTACCACAGGGATCTATTGCCGGACCGATCCTGTTCAGCATTCTGATTAATGACTTGTCCTGCCACCTGTCATGCAAGGTCATTGGCTAGGCCAATGACACCCAACTGTTGGATCGAGCGAAACCGGACCACCAAAACTTAATCGCTCTCCAGACCCGCATCCAGACCACTTTGGCTAACATGGAGAGTTGGTTCAAATCGAACTCGCTAAAAATGAACCCGACAAAAACTGATTTTATCATTATTTGTACCAGGCCTAACATCAAGAAGACCCGAGACTTCCATTTGAACATTGACAACTCGACAATGTCCCCGTCCCGCTCGGTCCGGCTACTCGGCGTAGTAGTTGACCCCATACTGTCTTGGGAAGTTCACATTAGCCAGGTCGTCAAAAAATGCAACACTATCCTGATCTCCCTTTATCGCTTTCGGCATCACTTCACCCAGTAAAATCTAAAACCTCTCATCCAAACACACGTCTTCCCTCATATTCTTTACTGTCTTTCGGCGTGGGGAGGCGCTACTGAAACTCAACTGTCTCGGATCCAAAAAGTCATCAACTTCGCCGCAAGGGTCGTGACAGGTGTGAGGCGGGGTGACAGGATCAGTCCAGCACTCCGGGCTCTAGGATGGCACAGGATGGAGCAGCTGGTTGAGGAGCGAGACATGGTGAAGGTTTGCAAGGCTTTGAGCTCGGCCCTCCAGCGGTGCGTGATGTTTGTCCTCAGGTCTGCGGTGTCTCAGCGTGACACCCGTGCGTCCGATGCCGGTCAGCTTCACCTGTCTCGGTGTCGTCTGGAACAGACCCGGAGGTCGTTCCGCCACCACGCGGCTGTGGCATGGAACAGACTGGCGAAAAATGTTACCAGTAGTGTCTTTCAAACGTGCTATTGTTACGTTGCGACGGTGAAAACTGCCCTAGCGTTCTTTGAGTCATGGAATGTCATTTGTAGGTGTCACTTGAATGCTGTATTGGTTGTCATATTGTATTGTTGTAGCGAAGTTGTAAGGAGCCCAGAATAGCCACTTGTGGATGGGTCTCAACAAATACATACAACTTCACGGACATGGAAGGACGAGCGAGCGCTTCGCGCTCGCACGTAATCATGCCTGTCCAACAATGATCCTTAGGCCGGAGGCCGAGGTCAAACATCAAGAAAACGCAGAGGTCTTGAAAATGTATGCCGACCGAGTGTGGTATGATTTTTACTATATGCCGTGTACGTCATTCAATGCTTTATAATATATGTCCCAAGCATGTCTAAGTCCTTACCAGAGAGGGAAATGAAAATATTAATTTAGGCTTTGACTTCGATGAAATTGAATATAAAAAATCCCTCTATAGATTCATTGAAGAGTACGGAAATACAAAGGAAAATAGAGCTATGGGTAAAGATGCTAGCAGTCCATCAAAAGAAAATGGGGATACATACTCCGCTTCTTTGCCTCACAGCAAGCAATGAACAGCATCCTATGCTCTTCTCTGATCGATGCAAGGAAGGAGTGAAAATTCAGAAAGCATCGTGGCATCGTGCGCGGCCTCGGTAGCCAACTACTCGAAAGCCCTGGAGAAGACCGGGCCAATATCAACCTCAGTGACATCACCTCTTCGGCATCGGCTTATTAGATCATCCTAAACAGAAGTGGATGGCCGTCATGAACTATGACTACGAACGTGCAATGATTTCAACGCATTCGGCTCACCATATTTGTATTTGAAAAAGTGCAGCTGACAAATATATACCTATGAATTATGGATGACATTGTTTTACCTCAATTGCAAAGCGATATTAAATTTGTCTTTATCTTTGTCGTATCTGTATTTCGGCGCCTTGATTTCGGTCTTAGGAATCGAAGCTGACAAAACCTTCAAAATTCCAGTCAGTGGCGGCGGAAGGTATTTTCGGATGGGGGCAAAGAACCCCAGGGGGCCCCCTCGGCCATAGGGCCCCTCCCAGGACAAAGTCCCCCTCCCCCAAAAAACAATGTCGCGAAATGGTATCTCCTCGGATTCAGACCATTATATTTTGCAGGGCCTCTAAATGGTCGCAAAAAAAAACGTCGGACAGGCCCATGTTGAAGTCTCAGGCCTTCTGAGGGCCCCCTCAGGCCTACAGAGGGCCTCCTCAGGCCGACTGAGGGCCTTCTGTCGGCCTTAGAGGGCCCCTCAGGCTGGCTGGGGCACCTCGGGGCCACTGGCGGGTCCAGCCTCGCAATATGGGGGGGGGGATAATTTCACTGGGGCCTTCCGGGCTACAGTGGCCTCCATATGACCTAAAAGGTACCCCCATTTTTCCCTTTACGGACTTGTTTCTTTTTTCTTCGCTATACTATTCTTGCGTGTAAGGACGTGCTAATTAAGTGAAAAAATAAAATTGATGGATATTTGCCTCCAAATATCTCATTTGTATCATTTTACATGCTATGCTATATACAAATTAGTTATTCGCTTATACCTTGTGACTGAATAAAGCTAGAGGGGCACGGCAGGGGTGGTAAAGTGTTCTGTCCTTATGGATAAGGTCGGGAACAAAATGCTCCTTCTCATGAACTACTCGGGGGTCAAAATGCCATCAAAAATAATTACTATGTCATTTCTGTGAAAATTTACTAATCGATCATGTCCTTTGAAATACTGATCGTCATAACCACTTCAGATGTATTATTCACTTAATCATCATATTCGTCACGTCAGTATGTATGTACATTTACATTTGTATTAGCAGTTGCGTTTCAGCTCTTGATTGCCAATAATAATAAATTACATTACAAAAAAAAATCCAACGAAAAAAAATATGGACGATAGGTTCAACACGTGGGGTCACTGGATCAAAAATGCACCTGGGTCTTCAAGAGCGGCCTATAATAACATGATCCAGAAGGAATTGGGCTGATATCATGCGTATTCTCAGAATAGGAAGCATTTGAATATTTCCCCATTGACTAATAATGGGAGGTCACGAAATTGACCCGACCTTAGATCACCGATATAAAAAAAAATCCGAGATAAACTAATTGTAGGTACTATTACCCTTATGAAATCCTGTAAGTACCAAATCGATGGGCCAAAAACTGTGGCTGTGGTACGACCGCACACTTTTTTGGAGGTGGGGGCACGTGACCTGGCCTGGTGACCTGACCTGAGATGACCCGTAGTCAAGGATTTACAATATGTGGGCAACTTAGGGGGGCGTCTAAACACCCCACCCCCGGCACGGCGCGGGAAATCCGGACAGTCGATACCCCCGGGGGCGGGCCGGGTGCTAGTGCATTTTCAATGGAGGTCCACTGTCAGGACAGTGGATTTCACTGTCCTGGGACCCCACCCCTTTAATTCGAAAACTAAAAGAGCTAGAAAGATGCAGACAAAAAAAGTTCAAAAGCTCCCGACAAGCACATTCGAAGGTACTTTAGATGTTTTTTCCTCAAGTCAATATTGAGGTCACCGGAGGTAATCAAAGGTCAGATTTTCAAGTTTTAGGGCTTCGCTCCAGAAACCCCTAGATATCACAGGAACTATGATATAGCTAGGAACACACGGAAAAAAGCAATGGAAAGCTCTTGAAAAATTAAATAGCAAAGTGTCCTCAAATTTGAGCTCATATTAAAAGTTTAGGCTCCAAAGCTCAAGGCTTTGGAAAAGGTCTGTCACGAATAGCTTTTTACCTAATAACGACAGGGCAAGCATTTTGAGGCCATCGTGCTTGTCTCGTCAAAATGCTTCGCTTCATATTAGTGTTGACCAGGTCAGGTCAACTTACAAATGTGACCTCAGATCAAGGTCAAGTGGTGGTGACTCAAGTAGGTCATGTTGCATATGGGAAGACGTGCCGCGACGAGATTAACACATTGGTGTCGGTTTCACTTCTCTATCGCCATTATGTCGAGAGTTATTGACATAAAACTGTTGGTGACCTCGGATGACCTCGGCTGACCCTGTAGGGGTCACTAAACAAAAATGGCACCTAGGTCATCAAGAATGTTCTATAATAACATGATCCAGAAGGAATTAGACTGCTATCTTGTGTCTCCTTAGACAAGGGCGGATCCAGGGGCCGAACGGGGTCATGCCCCCCCCCCCCCGCCCCAAGCCTGTTTAAGGGGTTTGGGGCAAACTATGTTTGCCCCCCAAGACGTGAAGTCTAACACATGCTATATATGCATTTTTAGAACGGTACTGGGCGTCCCAAAATTGCAGCAGTCAAAATCCAGTTAGCCACAGTCAAAAACTGTAAAATGTCGCGTCGCTTCGCGGCATGACACAAGTTTCGCAATTGCATATGCACATTTGGAAAATTAATTATATTTAGTGTCTCGCAGAGGCTCTTCTTGGCGGTAATCGCTGGCCCCAGAGCCAAATCTCTTCATAACATATTAACTTTAAAGCGGGCTACATGTTTAGCTAGTCTGCCCAGTTCCGAAAAAGGCGACGCGAACGCAAAGACGCGGACCTCGACAACCGGAAGCTGTTCCAGCGGTGCCCAACTTGCTGGCCCGAAGAGCTAATAGTGGGGACCCGGCCAAGACTATCAACCCAAGCCATCTCCCCAGGCTCCTTCAGATCCACAGGGACCATTTATGCGCGGAAATGTCGGTCTGCCTCTTGCTACTTTGAAACAATTTGCACCGTTACCAGTTGTTTGTTACAGTTCGGTACATAGGTATGTATACAGACAAAGTTACTATTATCATATGTACTATTAAGCGCAGACTGCCACCGGTCATCGTGATTTACAATCCGAGGCAAATGTATATGAAAAACTACCTTCATTTCAACATTTTTAATCATACCGAGATGTGCAACCAGGAAAAGGTGTTACCTGAGGCTTGGCTCCACTCACGGTCTGGTTCCAATATTAAAATTGCGTTTTCCACGACCTAAAATTAAAATGTTCACGCCGCTTCGCGGTGACATCAGTGGCCATCGTCATAACGAAGCCATGGTCATCGTCTTCGTTTCGTCGTAACGCTGAATTGAATTAATAACATTTTTAGCTTCTTATCCTATACAAGGCTAAGAAGCTAAAAATGCCTATGTTTCTGGGTTTTATCAGGCAAACCCGAACAAAATTCACGCCGCTTCGCGGCGCTAAATAACAAGTACCTACTATAACATGTAAATCCACATTAAAAATGCTGCAAAGACTTAAATACACTCATAACAAATTGGGGTAAATTTTTTCGTCATTTCAGCCGACCCCCCACTCAAAAATTATCAGCGATGCCCCTGGATACAGCTGACAATTGACATAGTTTTGCTCAGTGTAAGGCAATGTCGGAACAATACAAACTACAAGCTGACATCTTTCCTTTTTGGATATCCCGAAAGGTCAAAAACCTTTTAAAAAATTGGAATCGTGTGGTTGCAAAATAAAGTGGCCCAAATCCGGGAAGAAATTCGAAATTGGGGGTAGGTAAGGTCTGTTAAAAAAACGCCCCCCCCCCAACGGCCGGCTGGATCCGCCCTTGTCCTTAGAATGGGAAGCATTTGCATATTTCCCCTTAGACTTATAATGGGGAGGTCACGAAATTAAACCGACCTTAGGTCGCTGATATTCAAAATCCAAGATAAACGAATTGTAGATATATGTGACCTTATGAAATCCAGTAAGTGTAAAACCGACCATCCCAAAACTGTGACTGTGGTACGACCACAATTTTTTTTGGGAGGTAGGGTCACGTGACCTGGTCTGGTGACCTGACCTAAGATGACCCGATTATTTTTGTGTACTTAATGTGGACAATTGATGCGCAAACAGCTGTGTCAAAAATGGCGGCGCTGCGCTTCGCCGTTTTTCTTCTATCAGCGAAAAACCTGAGGGGTGTCTAACCCCCCACCCCCGGCACGGCGCTGGTTAAAAGATAGTGATGATGTGAGCATGCAGCTAGGTGTTAGGGTATTCATGTAAATAAGTAAAACAAATGACCCCAGCTGTACTGGGGTCATTTTGTATGTGCCACTTTTGGTCGGGGCCACTCAAAGCACGTTTACCACCCCTGGGGCACGGTAAACGTCATTTTGTTGTTATCATCAAGACGTGTTGAATGATGCACAGTGGCGGATCCAGGGGGGGGGCCGTAGGGGCTGAAGCCCCCTGCCTTAGAAAAAGGCGCCATTTTTGTATAGGATTGCCCGGCGCCGAAGGCGCCGTAGCGTTTTCGGGAGGCCGCCAGGGCGCCCTTGCGTCTACCAACAGCATCGTAGCACTCTTGGAAGGCACCCTGGCACCCTCAGAAGACATCTTGCCGCCCTCACAACGCATTATGCCGCCCTCGGAAGGTACATCGCCGCCCTCGGAAGGCATTATGCCGCCCTCGGAAGGCACTATGCCGCCCCCGTCACCGAGGAAATATGCCGCCCTCAGGCCTGAAGCCCCCTGCCTTAGAAAATCCTGGATCCGCCCCTGATGATGCATGACATCTTACTGACATTTGATGACCTTGACCTAAGGTCAAGGCACGGCGCAGGGTCACCTTTCCAAATTTGACCTACACGGCGATGTTATATAGCTTTGAACTTGTCTTGAAGATAGGAATTCATTGGTATTAAAATAATTGCGCGATCATTGATGATTATAAAGCAAACTGAGACATTTTCGGGCTTTCTTTATACCGAGAAGGAACTTATGAAGTTACTATTCGACATTCAAATTCAAATGAATTTAAAAGTTGTCATTGACGATCAGGCGTTATTTAAGCACCATCGAATTCCTCGCAAGAAGACAAGTTTTAAGATATATAACATCGCCACATAGGCCACAATTGGAAACCTAACCTTGAACCTTGACATTAACCTTAGGTGAAGGTTACCAAATGTTAGAAAGAGGTCATCTGCATACATATCATTCAACGCGTCTTGATGAAAATAACAAAATGGTGTCCATTTTACCTTTTTATCTTTATTCAGTCAAAGGTTATTGGAGAATAACATTTGTCACAAAAATAACATAAAATGACAAAATGTAGCATATTTGAAGACAAATAACCATCAATTTTATTTTTTCCTGTTTGAAGGATACTTCTTTACACTTAACAAGCATAAAGTCAAAATAGGAAATACATTTGGCTTGAGTATCAAAAAAAAATAATACTAACTTTGAAATTTGAGGTCAAGGTCATCAAATGTCAGAAAGAGGTCATACTGCAGAGCATTCAACTCGTCTTGATGAGAACAGCAAAATGACGTTTACCGTACCATTCTAGTTTTATTCAGTCAAAAGTTATTAGCGAATAACATATTTGTTTATATAAAATAGCATGTAAAATGACAACATTTGAGATATTTGGAGGCAAAAATCCCTCAATTTTATTTTTGCACTTAATTGACACGTCCCTACACGTAAGAAAACCATAGCGAAAAATTAGAAACACGTTTAAGAAAGGGTATCCAACAAAGTTGTACAATTTCGAAAACGTACTAAATTTGGAAATTTTCAGAAATTAAAAAAATCAACATCACCATGTTATAAAACAGCCATTGCTATTCTAATGACATATAATACATCTATATTACTTCATAAATTCTCCGCCATATGGGCTGACAAAGATTGGCCTGCCCGTGACCTTATAAAAAATGTCCGAGGCAATATCT
>JAXIVJ010012399.1:7500-40488 GCA_036785665.1 Chirona hameri
GTATGTATGTATGTATGTATGTATGTATGTATGTATGTATGTATGTATGTATGTATGTATGTATGTATGTATGTATGTATGTATGTATGTATGTATGTATGTATGTATGTATGTATGTATGTATGTATGTATGTATGTATGTATGTATGTATGTATGTATGTATGTATGTATGTATGTATGAATGTATGTATGTATGTATGTATGTATGTATGTATGTATGTATGTATGTATGTATGTATGTATGTATGTATGTATGTATGTATGTATGTATGTATGTATGTATGTATGTATGTATGTATGTATGTATGTACTGTGTATGTATGTATGTATGTATGTATGTATGTATGTATGTATGTATGTATGTATGTATGTATGTATGTATGTATGTATGTATGTATGTACTGTACTGTATGTACTGTACATGTATGTATGTCATGTATGTACTGTACTGTACTGTACTATGTATGTATGTATGTATTGTATGTATGTATGTAGTATGTATGTATGTATGTATGTACAGTATGTATGTACTGTATGTATGTATGTATGTATGTATGTATGTATGTATGTATGTATGTATGTACTGTATGTATGTATGTATGTATGTATGTAGTACTGTATAGCATACATGCATGACATGCATGCATGTAGCATAGCATGCATGACATGACATGACATGAGCATGACAAGCATGAATGAATGAATGAATGAATGACTGTACATGAATCGAATGAATGCCATGAATCGAATGAATGTATGTATGCTATGTATGTATGTATGTACTGTATGTCATGTATGTATGTATGTATTGTATGTATGTATGTATGTATGTATGTATGTATGTATGTATGTATGTATGTATGTATGTATGTATGTATGTATGTATACATACATACCTACATACATACATACATACATACATACATACATACATACATACATACATACATACATACATACATACATACATACATACATACATACATACATACATACATACATACATACATACATACATACATACATACATACATACATACATACATACATACATACATACATACATACATACATACATACATACATACATACATACATACATACATACATACATACATACATACATACATACATACATACATACATACATACATACATACATACATACATACATACATACATACATACATACATACATACATACATACATACATACATACATACATACATACATACATACATACATACATACATACATACATACATACATACATACATACATACATACATACATACATACATACATACATACATACATACATACATACATACATACATACATACATACATACATACATACATACATACATACATACATACATACATACATACATACATACATACATACATACATACATACATACATACATACATACATACATACATACATACATACATACATACATACATACATACATACATACATACATACATACATACATACATACATACATACATACATACATACATACATACATACATACATACATACATACATACATACATACATACATACATACATACATACATACATACATACATACATACATACATACATACATACATACATACATACATACATACATACATACATACATACATACATACATACATACATACATACATACATACATACATACATACATACATACATACATACATACATACATACATACATACATACATACATACATACATACATACATACATACATACATACATACATACATACATACATACATACATACATACATACATACATACATACATACATACATACATACATACATACATACATACATACATACATACATACATACATACATACATACATACATACATACATACATACATACATACATACATACATACATACATACATACATACATACATACATACATACATACATACATACATACATACATACATGCATGCATGCATGCATGCATACATACATACATACATACATACATACATACATATATATATATATATATATATATATATATATATATATATATATATATATATATATATATATATATATATATATATATATATATATATATATATATATATATATATATAATCGATTCTAATCTATATATAATCGATTCTAATCGATATCTAATCGATATCTAATCGATATCTAATCTAAATTGGTTAGAGCTGCTGCGAGGAACATTATTCTTATGATTAAAACCATTAGGGTTGATGACCTTAACCTCGATGTATCAAAAAGTTAAATTACCGATAGACTGTATTGATATTTCGGCCACAGGCCTTTGTCAAAATTACATATGAGACTCAGGTCAGTAGAGGGGGTCTCGGAAGGCCAGAGGAGGTCAGAGGAGGTCAGAGGGTCAGAGGGTCAGAGGAGGTCAATGTTTTGATACATCGAGGTTAAGGTCATCAACCCTAATGGTTTTAATCATATATCTAATCTATATCTAATCTATATCTAATCTATATCTAATCTATATCTAATCTATATCTAATCTATATCTATATCTATATATCTATATTTATATCTATCGAGGCCGATGAGACCGCGCGAAGTGGGGTATCATGGGATCCCAAGAGTCTGGAGACCACGTGAAGCATGGTCTTTAGAGAGTTTAGAGCACTTCAAGAGGCACCAGGATCCCATGGAAAGACCAGAGAAAGACCTCATGGATAGCACTCTGAAAGACCAGAGGGCCCCATGGACATGCACAATGCCCCTGTGCATGTCAGAGAGGCCCCTGGCTAGAGCGAAAGGGCCCCTGTGCGAGTCAGAAGGATCTTGAACCAAATTTCCTTGACGTTTCATCCGGGATATGCATGATGTGCCAGTGTAGCTCACCCAATGCATTTACTATCAGCTGAACTTGCTCAGTCACGCATCCTGACAACATGGATAACATGCACATGATTTTCAGGAAATCATGCATAGTGTAGTCTGGGCTTTAACCCAAATACTCAGCCAAAAGAATGTTGCATATTGGAAATGTGTTTGCAATTGCAAACTTCTAAAAGATTATCGGAACATTGCATGTTAGTAGTTACCCTGACGTATAAGTAGCCCTGGATGACGGTACAACAATATCTGACATTTAAAATTATAAACCAATAGACTTACCTCAACAGTCGTGCAATCGTCTCAACACGTCCAAAGCTCACAGTAAGCTATACAAATCAAGATAATATTCTCTTCTTATATTACGTTACGTTATGTTACAATACAATACAAATAGGCAATCCTACAAATATGCTGATTATACTCCAAACCACCACCTAGGCGATCAGGAAATATGTGAGGAAGTACGAACTGCTTCAAGGGGACTCGTCCCGTCATTTCGAATTGGCCAGCTGGCGGGTGAAAGTCAGGGAAATGACGTCACTGGAAACCTGTCTCTGCAGCAGCGGTTGGGCGAAGTGACGACAAGAATGTATTTTAATGCCCAAATTAATTACTAAAATAGACAAGCTTCGACATCACTGTCATCATCAGGTCTGAAGTTTTTTCATACCTGATAAAAACTTAAGACCCGATGTTGACAGTGATGTCAAAAGCATGTATATTTTATTAATTGATTTGGGCACTAAAATACATACTTGGCATGTTATGGATCATTTTTTTTTTTACAATTATGTCCATCATACCAGCCATCCAGATCAAAACCCATTATACTGTATATGACCTGACGACAGGTGGTTCGTGGCGGCATCTGAGACGGACCGAGGTCCAATGACGTCACGCAAATTATCTGTACAATCCTGGACGCCCCTCCTTCTTATACGGTCTTGTAACTATATTCGTATTCGGCGGCAATCTACGTGGAACCAGAAAAAGTCCTTCCATATTCTGGTCACTGTGGCTTCTGTGAAGTTTTCCTTCGTATCAAGCCAAGTGTATCATGTAGTGTAGTCGTGTAGTCATCAATTATCACTACTACCAAGTGTAAGTACTATCAAGTACAATCAAGTGTAATTTGCATGTATTTTAGTAGACCAAGAAGTGCACCCCCCATCCTATTTTTTTTCCTATGTCGTTTAAGGGCGGAGGGGTTGGAACAGCAGGGCCACGCTTCTGCGTCGTCGTCAGAGGGTGAGAGGGGGGGGGGGCGACGACAGTAGGGGCCGCCAGCCTTACGTCGCCAGAGGGAGGTGAGGGGGTAGCGACAGTTGGGCCGCCAGGTCACGTCCTCGGGGGACGGGGGGGGGAGGGGTACTGGGTCAGTCCCCGCTAGGTTCCCTCGTCTGCGCTCCCCGGGGGAGAGGGGGGGGGGGGTCGCGGGCCGGTGGCTCACGCTCACCACGGCCCCGATCACCCGACACACGCCGCTGCTGTTCCCACGGCTCACGGAGCCTACGTTAGGGCGTGCCCTAACGTGTGAAGCGGAAAGTCGAAAAGGTAAAAAAATAACATGGCAAAAAGTAAACACGCTAAAAGTTAAAAAAAGAGAAAAAAAGTGAAAGTACAGTGCTGGTACCCAAAACTAAGAAAAAATGTATATCAAAAGTTTGAGGTATGGCGTTTACCGTTTTATGCCACGACCCTTGAGGGTTGGAAGCAAAGAGCTAAGTATGTTCCAAGTAACTTAGAAGATAGCCCCAGACCTCCTCTTTCCAAATCTGGTCTTTTTTTCTAGCCTCACGAAAAATTGGTCAAAGAGTAGCGCAAAAAACACATGACACCAAGAGGGCACTGCCAACAAGACTACACAAAAATGGTAACAAGATTCTTGTTAGGCTTGCTGAGTTGTACAGGAAACATCTGTCAAAACTAAAAAAAAAAATGTATTTCAAAAGTTTGAGGTATGGCTTTAACCGTTATCTGCCACGACCCTAGAGGGTTGGAAGCAAAGAGCTAAGTATGTTCCAAGTAACTTAGAAGATAGCCCCAGACCTCCTCTTTCCAAATCTGGTCTTGCTTTTGTTCCAGCCTTACAACAAGTTGGTCAAAGAGTGGCGCAAAAAACACATGCCCTTCTGAGGGCACTACCAACAAGACTACAAAACAATGGTAACAAGATTCTTGTTAGGCTTGCTGAGTTGTACAGGAAACATTTGTCAAAACTAAAACAAAAAATGTGTTTCAAAAGTTTGAGGTATGGCGTTTACCGTTATCTGCCACGACCCTAGAGGGTTGGAAGCAAAGAGCTAAGTATGTTCCAAATAGCTTAAATGATAGCCCCAGACCTCCTCTTTCCAAATCTGGTCTTCTTTTTCTTCTAGCCCCACGGCAAGTCGGTCAAATAGTAGCGCAAAAAAGTATGACGTCACACAGGCTAAACCAATCACCGGAGCGCAATTCTGAGGCCATTTTGTCGGCTCAAAGAGCAGCCACGAGTCGACTATATACCCGTATAAGGCATCAAAATCCATTTTGGGACAACTCTAAAAAAAAAGAGGAAAGAGGAGCTTACCGGATTCGAACCGGTGGCCAATCGATTGCGAGGCAGGCGTTCTATCCACTAGACCACAGTGGCTTGTGGGAGTTACGGCAGGCGATCCCATGTTCCCTATGGACCTTAATCGATATTTGGCCTTCGGCCGGCAGCCTATTTTTGCAATTGCAGGTGCAATCGGGTTTTGACAGAGTTGAAACTTTGCAAGCAGTTTCTACAGGCAGTGCTGCACACCCTAATCAAGGTTTCGTCTCGAACAATTCGTTTCCCTGGGAGTACATGGCCTTACATGGCCTTTTTCGTATTTCCCCGTTGACTTGCAATGTTAAGCTTCATGTTGCTGTTGCAGGTGCAATCGAGTTTTGACAGACTTGAAACTTGGCATCAGATCAGATGACGGTCTCGACTCGGGATCCTGAAAGTTTCGTCGCAAACAAACCGTTTCCCTGACCTGGATTCAAGATGTACCAAATCTCGGCCACCTTAAGAAAACCCCTCCCGATCGAACAGCTCAGGTTTGTTTCCCAAAGGAAACACAATTCTAAAGAATAGTGTTATCCTTGTGAAACCAACCTTCGGTTACCTTCGGTTATGCACGGGGCCTTGCTTTGGGGCAAGGCCGGACCGAAGGTTGGTTTAGTCCGTTTTCTGTTTTTTTATGGATGGGCCTATAAATAGCTTACCGGATAGTAGCCCCAGACCTCCTCTTTCCAAATCTGGTCTTCTTTTTCTTCTAGCCCCACGGCAAGTCGGTCAAATAGTAGCGCAAAAAAAAGTATGACGTCACACAGGCTAAACCAATCAACGGAGCGCAATTCTGAGGCCATTTTGTTAGCTCGAAGAGCAGCCACGAGTCGACTATATACCCGTATAAGGCATCAAAATCCATTTTGGGACAACTCTAAAAAATGTCATTAAGGGAAAAAAAGAGGAGCTTACCGGATTCGAACCGGTGGCCAATCAATTGCGAGGCAGGCGTTCTATCCACTAGACCACAGTGGCTTGTGGGAGTTAAGGCAGGCGATCTCATGTTGCCTATGGACATGGATCTTTCCCTAATCGATATTTGGCCTTCGTCCGGCAGCCTATTTTTGCAATTGCAGGTGCAATCGAGTTTTGACAGAGTTGAAACTTTGCAGGCAGTTTCTACAGGCAGTGCTGCACACCCTAATCAAGGTTTCGTCTCCAACAATTCGTTTCCCTGGGAGTACATGGCCTTACATGGCCTTTTTCGTATTTCCCCGTTGACTTGCAATGTTAAACTTCATGTTGCTGTTGCAGGTGCAATCGAGTTTTGACAGACTTGAAACTTGGCATCAGATCAGATGAAGGTCTCGACTCGGGATCCTGAAAGTTTCGTCGCAAACAAATGGTTTCCCTGACCAGGGCTCAACTTTTACTGATCTCCAACACTCTTAAGAAAACCCCTCCCGATCGAACAGCTCAGGTTTGTTTCCCAAAGGAAACACAATTCTAAAGAATAGTGTTATCCTTGTGAAACCAACCTTCGGTTACCAACCTTCGGTTATGCACGGGGCCTTGCTTTGGGGCAATGCCGGACCGAAGGTTGGTTTAGTCCGTTTTCTGTTTTTTTTTTATGGATGGGCCTATAAATAGCTTACCGGATAGTAGCCCCAGACCTCCTCTTTCCAAATCTGGTCTTCTTTTTCTTCTAGCCCCACGGCAAGTCGGTCAAATAGTAGCGCAAAAAAGTATGACGTCACACAGGCTAAACCAATCACCGGAGCGCAATTCTGAGGCCATTTTGTCGGCTCAAAGAGCAGCCACGAGTCGACTATATACCCGTATAAGGCATCAAAATCCATTTTGGGACAACTCTAAAAAAATGTCATTAAGGGAAAAAAAGAGCAGCTTACCGGATTCGAACCGGTGGCCAATCAATTGCGAGGCAGGCGTTCTATCCACTAGACTACAGTGGCTTGTGGGATTTAAGGCAGGCGATCTCATGTTTCCTATGGACATGGATCTTTCCCTAATCGATATTTGGCCTTCGTCCGGCAGCCTATTTTTGCAATTGCAGGTGCAATCGAGTTTTGACAGAGTTGAAACTTTGCAGGCAGTTTCTACAGGCAGTGCTGCACATCCTAATCAAGGTTTCGTCTCCAACAATTCGTTTCCCTGGGAGTAAATGGCCTTTTTCGTATTTCCCCGTATTTCCCCGTTGACTTGCAATGTTAAACTTCATGTTGCTGTTGCAGGTGCAATCGAGTTTTGACAGACTTGAAACTTGGCCAGGACGATGGGCAACGGTCTCGACTCGGGATCCTGAAAGTTTCGTCGCAAACAAATGGTTTCCCTGGCCTGGTATCAAGATGTACTGATCTCCAACACCTTTTGTTAAACCACCCCCGATCGAACAGCTCAGGTTTGTTTCCCAAAGGAAACACAATTCTAAAGAATAGTGTTATCCTTGTGAAACCAACCTTCGGTTATGCACGGGGCCTTGCTTTGGGGCAATGCCGGACCGAAGGTTGGTTTAGTCCGTTTTCTGTTTTTTTTTAATGGATGGGCCTATAAATAGCTTACCGGATAGTAGCCCCAGACCTCCTCTTTCCAAATCTGGTCTTCTTTTTCTTCTAGCCCCACGGCAAGTCGGTCAAATAGTAGCGCAAAAAAGTATGACGTCACACAGGCTAAACCAATCACCGGAGCGCAATTCTGAGGCCATTTTGTCGGCTCAAAGAGCAGCCACGAGTCGACTATATACCCGTATAAGGCATCAAAATCCATTTTGGGACAACTCTAAAAAAAAAGAGAAAAGAGGAGCTTACCGGATTCGAACCGGTGGCCAATCAATTGCGAGGCAGGCGTTCTATCCACTAGACCACAGTGGCTTGTGGGAGTTACGGCAGGCGATCCCATGTTTCCTATGTACATGGATCTTTCCCTAATCGATATTTGGCCTTCGGCCGGCAGCCTATTTTTGCAATTGCAGGTGCAATCGAGTTTTGACAGAGTTGAAACTTTGCAGGCAGTTTCTACAGGCAGTGCTGCACACCCTAATCAAGGTTTCGTCTCGAACAATTCGTTTCCCTGGGAGTACATGGCCTTACATGGCCTTTTTCGTATTTCCCCGTTGACTTGCAATGTTAAGCTTCATGTTGCTGTTGCAGGTGCAATCGAGTTTTGACAGACTTGAAACTTGGCATCAGATCAGATGACGGTCTCGACTCGGGATCCTGAAAGTTTCGTCGCAAACAAATGGTTTCCCTGACCTGGCGTCAACTTTTACCAAATCTCGGCCACCTTAAGAAAACCCCTCCCGATCGAACAGCTCAGGTTTGTTTCCCAAAGGAAACACAATTCTAAAGAATAGTGTTATCCTTGTGAAACCAACCTTCGGTTATGCACGGGGCCTTGCTTTGGGGCAATGCCGGACCGAAGGTTGGTTTAGTCCGTTTTCTGTTTTTTTTTATGGATGGGCCTATAAATAGCTTACCGGATAGTAGCCCCAGACCTCCTCTTTCCAAATCTGGTCTTCTTTTTCTTCTAGCCCCACGGCAAGTCGGTCAAATAGTAGCGCAAAAAAGTATGACGTCACACAGGCTAAACCAATCACCGGAGCGCAATTCTGAGGCCATTTTGTCGGCTCAAAGAGCAGCCACGAGTCGACTATATACCCGTATAAGGCATCAAAATCCATTTTGGGACAACTCTAAAAAAATGTCATTAAGGGAAAAAAAGAGCAGCTTACCGGATTCGAACCGGTGGCCAATCAATTGCGAGGCAGGCGTTCTATCCACTAGACCACAGTGGCTTGTGGGATTTAAGGCAGGCGATCTCATGTTTCCTATGGACATGGATCTTTCCCTAATCGATATTTGGCCTTCGTCCGGCAGCCTATTTTTGCAATTGCAGGTGCAATCGAGTTTTGACAGAGTTGAAACTTTGCAGGCAGTTTCTACAGGCAGTGCTGCACACCCTAATCAAGGTTTCGTCTCGAACAATTCGTTTCCCTGGGAGTACATGGCCTTACATGGCCTTTTTCGTATTTCCCCGTTGACTTGCAATGTTAAACTTCATGTTGCTGTTGCAGGTGCAATCGAGTTTTGACAGACTTGAAACTTGGCATCAGATCAGATGACGGTCTCGACTCGGGATCCTGAAAGTTTCGTCGCAAACAAATGGTTTCCCTGACCTGGATCCAAGATTTACCAAATCTCGGCCACCTTAAGAAAACCCCTCCCGATCGAACAGCTCAGGTTTGTTTCCCAAAGGAAACACAATTCTAAAGAATAGTGTTATCCTTGTGAAACCAACCTTCGGTTAGCACGGGGCCTTGCTTTGGGGCAATGCCGGACCGAAGGTTGGTTTAGTCCGTTTTCTGTTTTTTTTTTGTATGGATGGGCCTATAAATAGCTTACCGGATAGTAGCCCCAGACCTCCTCTTTCCAAATCTGGTCTTCTTTTTCTTCTAGCCCCACGGCATGTCGGTCAAAGAGTAGCGCAAAAAGTATGACGTCACACAGGCTAAACCAATCACCGGAGCGCAATTCTGAGGCCATTTTGTCAGCTCGAAGAGCAGCCACGAGTCGACTATATACCCGTATAAGGCATCAAAATCCATTTTGGGACAACTCTAAAAAAAAAAGAGGAGCTTACCGGATTCGAACCGGTGACGAATTCACGAATTTAAAAACAAAAATGGCAGAAGACGTAGAATTGATGCACCATAAGCTACCGTAAGTTTCACTTTGATATCTGTCATAGTTGTCAAGTTATGGAGAACATCCGGGAGGGGGGGTAAAATTTACCCCCCCTAGCGCCGCGCGGGTTATTTGTTGTAGAAACCGTTCATTTTGTTAAGCAAGGGAAATGTGATGGAGTAAAAGGTACCCAAAGACGAGAAAATCTCAAATCCGTAAACAAATATTACATAAGAGTGGTTATCTCAAAGATAAAAAAGTTTGACACAAGATGAGGTATAAGGTGGGCAAAGAAAACGGATACGCTTGGTCAAACCGTTTTTATTTTTTAGTCATCGCTGAAAAACCTTGCAGATGTGCAAACCATAGGCATAGGAACGGAGGGAGGGGCAGGGGGAGGGGCGGTGGAAGAGGGGGCAGGGGGAGCATCTGCCCCCACTCAAGAAGTTTGGGGGAAATATATGGTTTTACCCAATGACCCCCCCCCCTTCCACCCCACCCAAAAAAAATGCTTTAAAAAAAATAAAAAAATAAAAAAATATACCTATAAATTAATCTAAACGAAGAAACAAATAATGACACAAATAGTGGACATATTTGGAATCAGCACCCAAAAAAAAAAGTTTTTGTTTTTGTTTTGTTTTTAATGGAGTCTACTTCAACTGCAAATTTACCGAAGCTGGGAACAAAGCAAGCAAATGCCTCTCAGAGCACATAGCAGCATGTTTCATTTTTGTTTATATATGTAAGAACAAAATGGAAGGGGGCGTTTACCTGCCACTGCATCCCCAACCAAAAACAAAAAGTTCCGCCCCTGACGACACAATATATAAATCACAAAAATAGGTACGTAGGCGCAAGGCCGTTTAAGTGTAGGTGGGCATATGATATGGTATGCCTAATACATGCGGTCACAGAATACGGCTCGAACTAAAAGCTGGAGTTTTCGCAGCAGTTGGCCAACAGAGACCACTAGTGAGCCAGGATCTATGACGTCACAAGGAAATATTTAGCAACCAACGCTAAATGTTTATTTGTTTATAAATAAATAAATAAATACATATTTAGCGTTAAATATACCATTTATATATATGGTATATTTAACGCATTTGAAAATGGTATTCATAAATACCATTTGCTTGCGACGTCATAACACCCTGGCTCACTACCGGTCCCTGGCGGCCAACTGCTGCGAGAACTCTAGCTTTTAGTCCGAGCCTAGAATACTGGTGAACGACGCTGTGAACACAAACCCGTTTCATCACAGATGCGCCAGATATGTACAATATGAGGGAGCTGAAAAATAATGCTGTATCGAGAGACAGGCGTTAAGGGTCAAAATTCCCATGATGCAGCAGTAAAGAAAACCCTTATGAAGATTGTGCCTGTCTCGCCAGGTATTACCTTTTGCCCACTATTGCCTGTCTCTCAGCCGGTCTGTCTCTCAGAGGAAACAAGTACTAAATTAAATACCGTGAATGCTATGCTATAATTTATGAAGAATGTTCTGTGGTAGTTGTACGGCGGTCAAAGCAAAAACAGAAAATTGCTTAAAAAATACTTGTAATTAGCAGTATTATGTCTCCTGGCCGATGTTATTCTGTCTCCCACTCCAGTGGCCAAGTAAGCAGTTTTTTCACCTCTGGCAGCTTCTACCAAAGTAGAAAATGACGGTTGAGCGCATAAAATATGTAATGTGTAAATGTGCATGTTAATATTAGCAGGAACTTAGCTGTTCCGAGGTATACCTTGATGCTCGATAGACGGAATATGAATATATGAGGCATTGGAAAGAAAACAAGGCATGTACAGAGCGATGGTTACTGTGTGGGGTGTTGCATTCGGTCGATAAAGGGCAGTGCCCGAATATACCCGAAACAATTTTGGCTTTTAATTAATTTTGTTGAATAATTTGAGGATTAGGTCAAGTATGTTAATTACCGAGCGGGCGCGAAGCGCCCGGGAGGTTTCTCGTCAACTTACTAGACAAATTTACATTTGATCCGGCCCGAACCGGCCCGAACCGGCCCGACAAGGACTGACACGGCCGTACAGACACTTTTCGGAAGCTAGTAACTTACCCCCCCCCCCCCCAGTCAATGGCGGGTTAAACAGAATACCATTGTATACTTTTGCTGAACTGTGTTTTCAATTTGCTTCAAAACTCTGGTTTCTACGATTTTTCAAACATTTATCGTTTTTCCACCAACATGACGTCATCAAAACATCATTATCTCCCAAACTACTTAACCAATTTCAATTATTTTGTTTACAGCGTACGTATAATTGTTGAGAACTCAGCTACTCAAAATTTCAGCAAGATGCGCCGCATGTGTAACAAGTTAGTTAATGCAAATATCAGAGGGCCTGTCAGCCCCCCCCCCCCCCCGTAGGGCGAGGGTTAACCCGCGAGTTACTGGGGTATATTTCATAACGCGACTTACTGGGGAGGAGGGGGGGGGGGGGGGGCTATTTTTAGCCCCCCCCCCCTCTGATCTCCGGAACTACTGTACCGAATGTAAAAAATTCAAACGGCATTCGATAGCCCTGGGAAATTTATCGAGGGAAACATAATATTGTTGACCTCGGGGTCACCGATGACGTCACAGGTCAGGAAAGTACAAAATGTTTGACCGTGTCAAAAGGTCTCGATGGATGGAATTGTTGCGCAAAATTGCGATATTAAACGCATAAGCTGTCGATAAATCGGTATGATTCGTGTGTCTGACACTTCTAAGTACCTTTCTAAGCTGTTTATGATCTTAGGTGAGGTCAAGGTCATCCGAGGTCACGAGGTCAAACTGCAGATTACGGTCATTAGGCGTTGTAACACATGTTTATGGGTTTGTTTTTCGTCTAGAACGCGAAAAATGACCTTAGAACATTGTTTGTTCCATATAAATAGAAGTAAAAAGCAAAAATGGAAATGCGTTTTTATGCATAGTAATGCTGTGAGAAGTGGCCGATTTTTGTCATTTAAAGGTCATAACTCGGTCATTTTTAAAGATATCGACTTGAAATTTGGTACAAATATTCACTGCATATGTCGCGATCACATATATTCCGGTTTTTGGATAACTCTGATTTTTTCTTGACAATTTAGTAAAAACAAAAAAAACAAAATTTGGATTTCTCAAAATTTTGAATTTCAAAAAAATCTTAAAAATTCGAGATAGCAGTTTGATAGCCCGGTCTATTGTCAGTAATTTCTTTTAAAAGAATTTAGTTTATCTCCAATATCGTACCTTTGACAGCGTTTTCCGAAAACCATTATTTTGCAACAAAAACCGAAGAACATGACGTCACTCTGACGTCATTCCCGGTTGACCTATCATAGCCTCATATTTTTACTTTTGCCAACATGTGTAGAATTGATGTGTGAGAAGGTATGCAAGTTTCGTGACGATACTGGTGTTTTTATAGGAGTTATTGCAAAATAACGGGAGGGGGCAAAAAATAGCCCCCCAGTAGCTCGCGGGTTAAATGCTTGTTTCAGCATTTAATGCATATGGAACCGAAATCCGTTTAGTTTGTATACCTAATCAAGGGAGACTTTTGGGGATTTGCCCACCTCAATCAACTTATATTGGTGTTATGTTCTGGAAATTGGATGCTATAACAAACACTTAACCTAATTTATCCTTCAGCTGCACACATTCTAATCCAGCTGCTCCTTCCCGTTGCGACTCCCGGACTTGGAAGTTGGGCCTCAGGTACTTTGAGGACCACGAGCCGCCACTGCCGGTCACCGGACTCTCTGACGTCATGAGAGGCCCGGTCACCAGACTCTCCGAGGTCATGAGGGGCCTGGTGTTGCTGGCCCCGGTCGATTCGCCTGGTACGGTGGCGTGGTGTGGTAAGGCCGGTGTCAACAGAGCGTGTTGTCCCGTCAGATACCTCATCAGATAGCTGCCAGTTGTCACCGTGCCGCCGTGGACAGCATTGCCAGTGGCTGTTTGATTATGGATGGAACACGGCCTCTCCGCACCTCTATGCATGCCGCGCCTGCTATGCAAAACAGAGAGTGGTGCATCCGCAAGCTTTTTAGGGCCCCTTTGTCCTTGGTGCGCTCAACCCCAGATTGGTCTGTGTCGCTCTGGAGGTCATTTTGCCCATCTGGAGGTCATGGGGTACAGGTCACCGCGTGCGGGCTTGCATAACCACTAACCAGTAGCCCTGCTTGCTATACAGGGGCAGTAAGTTGTGGCTGGCGCAGCTGGTTAACTGTGGCTGGTTAACTGGTTAACAGTCGCAGCTTAGTACGACTGTGGCTGGTTAACTGTGGCTGGTTAACTGGTTAACAGTCGCAGCTTAGTACGACTGTGGCTGGTTAACTGTGGCCGGTTAACTGGTTAACAGTCGCAGCTTAGTACGACTGTGGCTGGTTAAATGTGGATGGTTAACTGGTTACAGTCGCAGCTTAGTACGACTGTGGCTGGTTAACCTGGCCCGACCTGGTTAACCTGACCAATCTGGCCCTGGTTAACCTGGTTAACCTGGTTAACCTGGCCCTGGTTAACCTGGCCTGACGGCATTGCCGGTCGCCTGGCTGCTTTCCGCCGCGTGGTGTCGCTGCCGCCACGGACCGCGAGAGGTCACACTGCCTGTTGTATGCCTAATAACTCACCATCCCTTTGGGGGGATAGAAAACGATCGTCCTCTGTTTATAGGAGGAAGAAAAGAAGATGTGTGGAAACATGACCATTTAGTCCACAAGTCACAACCAATATTTGTATTTTTCCTCACAGCTTCGGAATAAACAACCACACCGAGACGCCGCCGACAGTGCAAAGGTTAGGTACCAAGACATGGCTCTACCGTCCTACTAGCGCTGTCATGTTATGCTAGCCAATACGGGAGTAACCCAAATTACCCCTAAGCTCAATTTACCCCGTTTTCCCGTACTAGAGTAGTTGCACAAGGTACGGGTTCCCACCGGGAAGCCATTGAAATAAAACCAGCAGGCAGCATAGTTCAGAAATGGTGCGTTATTGTGACATAAGACACAACAGTTATAAAACATATTTGTATCCATAAGCGGCGCCAGGTTAGTGAAAACCGGAGGCCAAATAGATACCAAATTAACCGAAGGCAAATTGGTACCAAACAATATAAATATGTTACTGATCATAGATAGTGCCTTTTTGCACGTTGTACTTTATCATAAGCGTATCCAGAATCCAAATTGGGGAGGCACCAGACCTTTTGATTGGTATATTTTCAGCTATTACCAGTGGCGGATCCAGAAAATCTTCAAGGGGTGGTGGTGGTGGTGGGTGGGGGGGGGGGGGGTGGGGTCATCAATTGCAGTGGTACCCCTACCTATACCCAAATCTGAAAACTCAACGGATTTGGTCCACCATATTTTGAGGGTGCCCTTATTTGATCATTTTTTTTAAATTGACAACGTTGGCTATAGGTATTTTCAATATCAGTCGTACCCTTTCTATCATTTAACCATCGCCCTACGGGGGGCCTGACAGCCCCCCCCCCCTCCTGAGGTTTTTCTGGAATAACTATTTACACATGTAGCGCATCTGGCTGAAATGTTCGGTAGCTGAGGTTACAACAATGATGCGTATGCTGTAACAAATTTAATTGAAATTGGTTAAGTAGTTTGGGAGATAATCATGTTTTGATGACGTCATGTTGGTGGAAAAAAGATAAATATTTGAAAAATGGTAGAAAACAGAGTTTTAAAGGCAATTGCAAACGCAATTCAACAAAGATACAAAATGGCATTTTCTTTAAAATGGCATTCTCGTATTTGAAAAAAGGGTTTTTGACCCCTAAAAGGTATTTTAAAAAACTGATTTTTGGGGAAAAAATCACCACAAAATCAAAATTTTCAAAGATGTTAAAAACACGGAATATATGTGAGAGAACTGAGTATGGACAATACCCATTCCAAACTTCAAAGCAATATCTTCATTTTTGACTGAATGATGTCTCCCTAAGTGTAAGAAACTGATGACGTCATGTATTTAATTACTTTTTTGACTTTTTTGACAAGATACGAACAAATACGTACTTTTTCTGTATTTCTGAGCCAAAAATGGTCTAGGAACATGCTTTTTTATTTACATTTATCAAATTCTAATTTTGAGATTTTCTGAAGAGCAAAATCGCTGTTCTGGACGTGTTAAATCCGAGGTCATTCACTTGACATGGAAAGTCATCCGTTGACCTGAAATCTCAAAATCGTATACTGTTAGATTGCTCTCATGACAGGCAACATGCTGGTTCTTACTGCATTGCTCTAAGTTGTTTGGTTTGGAAGTTAACCCTCGCCCTACGGGGGGGGGGGGGGGCCTGACAGGCAAGAACCCCCCCCCCCCCCCCCCCGAGGTTTTTCTTGAATAACCTTTTACACATAGGATACATCTTGCTGAAATGTTTGGTCGCTGAGTTTACAACAATTATACGTAGGCTGTAAAAAATTAATTGAAATTAGTTAAGTAGTTTGGGAGTTAATCATGTTTTTATGACGTCATGTTGGTAAAAAATGAAACATATTTGCAAAATCGTAGAAAACAGTTTTACAGAAAATTGAAAAATTGCAAATATATTGGAAAACCAAGTATGGACGATAGGATGCGAAATTTCAATGCAATATCTGTATTGTTGTCTGACTTATGGCTCCCTAAGTATTAGTAACTCATGACGTTATTTTTTTAAGTTGCCTTTTTGACTTTTATTGACCAGATACAGACAAATAAATGTCACCGTTGTATTTCTAAGACAAAACTGGTCTAAAAACATGCCTTTTTGTTTATATTAATCAATTTTAAATTTGTGCCTTATATGACCTGACCTTGACATTATATGGTGTCAGGTTGTGAAAATTAAATAGCTTACCGGATAGTAGCCCCATACCTCCTCTTTCCAAATCTGGTCTTCTTTTTCTTCTAGCCCCACGGCAAGTCGGTCAAATAGTAGCGCAAAAAAGTATGACGTCACACAGGCTAAACCAATCACCGGAGCGCAATTCTGAGGCCATTTTGTCAGCTCAAAGAGCAGCCACGAGTCGACTATATACCCGTATAAGGCATCAAAATCCATTTTGGGACAACTCTAAAAAAAAGAGAAAAGAGGAGCTTACCGGATTCGAACCGGTGGCCAATCAATTGCGAGGCAGGCGTTCTATCCACTAGACCACAGTGGCTTGCGGGAGTTGCGGCAGGCGATCCCATGTTCCCTATGGACATGGTTCTTTCCCTAATCGATATTTGGCCTTCGGCCGGCAGCCTATTTTTGCAATTGCAGGTGCAATCGAGTTTTGACAGAGTTGAAACTTTGCAGGCAGTTTCTACAGGCAGTGCCGCACACCCTAATCAAGGTTTCGTCTCCAACAATTCGTTTCCCTGGGAGTACATGGCCTTACATGGCCTTTTTCGTATTTCCCCGTTGACTTGCAATGTTAAACTTCATGTTGCTGTTGCAGGTGCAATCGAGTTTTGACAGACTTGGAACTTGGCCAGGACGATGGGCAACGGTCTCGACTCGGGATCCTGAAAGTTTCGTCGCAAACAAATGGTTTCCCTGACCTGGATTCAAGATGTACTGATTCGTCACACCTTTTGTTAAACCACCCCCGATCGAACAGCTCAGGTTTGTTTCCCAAAGGAAACACAATTCTAAAGAATAGTGTTATCCTTGTGAAACCAACCTTCGGTTATGCACGGGGCCTTGCTTTGGGGCAATGCCGGACCGAAGGTTGGTTTAGTCCGTTTTCTGTTTTTTGTATATGGATGGGCCTATAAATAGCTTACCGGATAGTAGCCCCAGACCTCCTCTTTCCAAATCTGGTCTTCTTTTTCTTCTAGCCCCACGGCAAGTCGGTCAAATAGTAGCGCAAAAAAGTATGACGTCACACAGGCTAAACCAATCACCGGAGCGCAATTCTGAGGCCATTTTGTCGGCTCAAAGAGCAGCCACGAGTCGACTATATACCCGTATAAGGCATCAAAATCCATTTTGGGACAACTCTAAAAAAAAGAGGAAAGAGGAGCTTACCGGATTCGAACCGGTGGCCAATCAATTGCGAGGCAGGCGTTCTTTCCACTAGACCACAGTGGCTTGTGTGAGTCACGGCAGGCGATCCCATGTTCCCTATGGACCTTAATCGATATTTGGCCTTCGGCCGGCAGCCTATTTTTGCAATTGCAGGTGCAATCGAGTTTTGACAGAGTTGAAACTTTGCAGGCAGTTTCTACAGGCAGTGCTGCACACCCTAATCAAGGTTTCGTCTCGAACAATTCGTTTCCCTGGGAGTACATGGCCTTACATGGCCTTTTTCGTATTTCCCCGTTGACTTGCAATGTTAAACTTCATGTTGCTGTTGCAGGTGCAATCGAGTTTTGACAGACTTGAAACTTGGCATCAGATCAGATGACGGTCTCGACTCGGGATCCTGAAAGTTTCGTCGCAAACAAATGGTTTCCCTGGCCTGGTATCAACTTTTACTGATCTCCAACACTCTTAAGAAAACCCCTCCCGATCGAACAGCTCAGGTTTGTTTCCCAAAGGAAACACAATTCTAAAGAATAGTGTTATCCTTGTGAAACCAACCTTCGGTTATGCACGGGGCCTTGCTTTGGGGCAATGCCGGACCGAAGGTTGGTTTAGTCCGTTTTCTGTTTTTTTTTATGGATGGGCCTATAAATAGCTTACCGGATAGTAGCCCCAGACCTCCTCTTTCCAAATCTGGTCTTCTTTTTCTTCTAGCCCCACGGCAAGTCGGTCAAATAGTAGCGCAAAAAAGTATGACGTCACACAGGCTAAACCAATCACCGGAGCGCAATTCTGAGGCCATTTTGTCAGCTCAAAGAGCAGCCACGAGACGACTATATACCCGTATAAGGCATCAAAATCCATTTTGGGACAACTCTAAAAAAATGTCATTAAGGGAAAAAAAGAGCAGCTTACCGGATTCGAACCGGTGGCCAATCAATTGCGAGGCAGGCGTTCTATCCACTAGACCACAGTGGCTTGTGGGAGTTAAGGCAGGCGATCTCATGTTCCCTATGGACATAGATCTTTCCCTAATCGGTATTTGGCCTTCGTCCGGCAGCCTATTTTTGCAATTGCAGGTGCAATCGAGTTTTGACAGAGTTGAAACTTTGCAGGCAGTTTCTACAGGCAGTGCTGCACACCCTTATCAAGGTTTCGTCTCGAACAATTCGTTTCCCTGGGAGTACATGGCCTTACATGGCCTTTTTCGTATTTCCCCGTTGACTTGCAATGTTAAACTTCATGTTGCTGTTGCAGGTGCAATCGAGTTTTGACAGACTTGAAACTTGGCATCAGATCAGATGACGGTCTCGACTCGGGATCCTGAAAGTTTCGTCGCAAACAAATGGTTTCCCTGACCTGGCGTCAACTTTTACCAAATCTCGGCCACCTTAAGAAAACCCCTCCCGATCGAACAGCTCAGGTTTGTTTCCCAAAGGAAACACAATTCTAAAGAATAGTGTTATCCTTGTGAAACCAACCTTCGGTTATGCACGGGGCCTTGCTTTGGGGCAATGCCGGACCGAAGGTTGGTTTAGTCCGTTTTCTGTTTTTTTTTTATGGATGGGCCTATAAATAGCTTACCGGATAGTAGCCCCAGACCTCCTCTTTCCAAATCTGGTCTTCTTTTTCTTCTAGCCCCACGGCAAGTCGGTCAAATAGTAGTGTTATCCTTGTGAAACCAACCTTCGGTTATGCACGGGGCCTTGCTTTGGGGCAATGCCGGACCGAAGGTTGGTTTAGTCCGTTTTCTGTTTTTTTTTTATGGATGGGCCTATAAATAGCTTACCGGATAGTAGCCCCAGACCTCCTCTTTCCAAATCTGGTCTTCTTTTTCTTCTAGCCCCACGGCAAGTCGGTCAAATAGTAGCGCAAAAAAGTATGACGTCACACAGGCTAAACCAATCACCGGAGCGCAATTCTGAGGCCATTTTGTCGGCTCTAAGAGCAGCCACGAGTCGACTATATACCCGTATAAGGCATCAAAATCCATTTTGGGACAACTCTAAAAAAATGTCATTAAGGGAAAAAAAGAGCAGCCTACCGGATTCGAACCGGTGGTCAATCAATTGCGAGGCAGGCGTTCTATCCACTAGACCACAGTGGCTTGTGGGAGTTAGGGCAGGCGATCTCATGTTTCCTATGGACATGGATCTTTCCCTAATCGATATTTGGCCTTCGTCCGGCAGCCTATTTTTGCAATTGCAGGTGCAATCGAGTTTTGACAGAGTTGAAACTTTGCAGGCAGTTTCTACAGGCAGTGCTGCACACCCTAATCAAGGTTTCGTCTCGAACAATTCGTTTCCCTGGGAGTACATGGCCTTACATGGCCTTTTTCGTATTTCCCCGTTGACTTGCAATGTTAAACTTCATGTTGCTGTTGCAGGTGCAATCGAGTTTTGACAGACTTGAAACTTGGCATCAGATCAGATCTCGGTGTCGACTCGGGATCCTGAAAGTTTCGTCGCAAACAAATGGTTTCCCTGACCTGGATTCAAGATTTACTGATCTCAGGCAACCTTAAGAAAACCCCTCCCGATCGAACAGCTCAGGTTTGTTTCCCAAAGGAAACACAATTCTAAAGAATAGTGTTATCCTTGTGAAACCAACCTTCGGTTACTGGATTCAAGATTTATGCACGGGGCCTTGCTTTGGGGCAATGCCGGACCGAAGGTTGGTTTAGTCCGTTTTCTGTTTTTTTTTTATGGATGGGCCTATAAATAGCTTACCGGATAGTAGCCCCAGACCTCCTCTTTCCAAATCTGGTCTTCTTTTTCTTCTAGCCCCACGGCAAGTCGGTCAAATAGTAGCGCAAAAAAGTATGACGTCACACAGGCTAAACCAATCACCGGAGCGCAATTCTGAGGCCATTTTGTCGGCTCAAAGAGCAGCCACGAGTCGACTATATACCCGTATAAGGCATCAAAATCCATTTTGGGACAACTCTAAAAAAATGTCATTAAGGGAAAAAAGGAGGAGCCTACCGGATTCGAACCGGTGGCCAATCAATTGCGAGGCAGGCGTTCTATCCACTAGACCACAGTGGCTTGTGGGAGTTACGGCAGGCGATCCCATGTTACCTATGGACCCTAATCGATATTTGGCCTTCGGCCGGCAGCCTATTTTTGCAATTGCAGGTGCAATCGGGTTTTGACAGAGTTGAAACTTTGCAGGCAGTTTCTACAGGCAGTGCTGCACACCCTAATCAAGGTTTCGTCTCCAACAATTCGTTTCCCTGGGAGTACATGGCCTTACATGGCCTTTTTCGTATTTCCCCGTTGACTTGCAATGTTAAACTTCATGTTGCTGTTGCAGGTGCAATCGAGTTTTGACAGACTTGAAACTTGGCATCAGATCAGATGACGGTCTCGACTCGGGATCCTGAAAGTTTCGTCGCAAACAAACCGTTTCCCTGACCTGGCGTCAAGATTTACCAAATCTCGGCCACCTTAAGAAAACCCCTCCCGATCGAACAGCTCAGGTTTGTTTCCCAAAGGAAACACAATTCTAAAGAATAGTGTTATCCTTGTGAAACCAACCTTCGGTTACTGATCTCAGGCAACTTTAAGAAAACCCCTCCCGATCGAACAGCTCAGGTTTGTTTCCCAAAGGAAACACAATTCTAAAGAATAGTGTTATCCTTGTGAAACCAACCTTCGGTTATGCACGGGGCCTTGCTTTGGGGCAATGCCGGACCGAAGGTTGGTTTAGTCCGTTTTCTGTAATGGATGGGCCTATATGGATGGGCCTATAAATAGCTTACCAGATAGCCCCAGACCTCCTCTTTCCAAATCTGGTCTTCTTTTTCTTCTAGCCCCACGGCAAGTCGGTCAAATAGTAGCGCAAAAAAGTATGACGTCACACAGGCTAAACCAATCACTGGAGCGCAATTCTGAGGCCATTTTGTCGGCTCAAAGAGCAGCCACGAGTCGACTATATACCCGTATAAGGCATCAAAATCCATTTTGGGACAACTCTAAAAAAAAAGAGGAAAGAGGAGCTTACCGGATTCGAACCGGTGGCCAATCAATTGCGAGGCAGGCGTTCTGTCCACTAGACCACAGTGGCTTGTGGGAGTCACGGCAGGCGATCCCATGTTTCCTATGGACATGGATCTTTTCCTAATCGATATTTGGCCTTCGGCCGGCAGCCTATTTTTGCAATTGCAGGTGCAATCGAGTTTTGACAGAGTTGAAACTTTGCAGGCAGTTTCTACAGGCAGTGCTGCACACCCTAATCAAGGTTTCGTCTCGAACAATTCGTTTCCCTGGGAGTAAATGGCCTTACATGGCCTTTTTCGTATTTCCCCGTTGACTTGCAATGTTAAACTTCATGTTGCTGTTGCAGGTGCAATCGAGTTTTGACAGACTTGAAACTTGGCATCAGATCAGATGACGGTCTCGACTCGGGATCCTGAAAGTTTCGTCGCAAACAAATGGTTTCCCTGGCCTGGTATCAAGATGTACCGATCTCAGGCAACCTTAAGAAAACCCCTCCCGATCGAACAGCTCAGGTTTGTTTCCCAAAGGAAACACAATTCTAAAGAATAGTGTTATCCTTGTGAAACCAACCTTCGGTTATGCACGGGGCCTTGCTTTGGGGCAATGCCGGACCGAAGGTTGGTTTAGTCCGTTTTCTGTTTTTTTTTATGGATGGGCCTATAAATAGCTTACCGGATAGTAGCCCCAGACCTCCTCTTTCCAAATCTGGTCTTCTTTTTCTTCTAGCCCCACGGCAAGTCGGTCAAATAGTAGCGCAAAAAAGTATGACGTCACACAGGCTAAACCAATCACCGGAGCGCAATTCTGAGGCCATTTTGTCAGCTCAAAGAGCAGCCACGAGTCGACTATATACCCGTATAAGGCATCAAAATCCATTTTGGGACGACTCTAAAAAAAAGAGGAAAGAGGAGCTTACCGGATTCGAACCGGTGGCCAATCAATTGCGAGGCAGGCGTTCTATCCACTAGACCACAGTGGCTTGTGGGAGTTACGGCAGGCGATCCCATGTTCCCTATGGACATGGATCTTTCCCTAATCGATATTTGGCCTTCGGCCGGCAGCCTATTTTTGCAATTGCAGGTGCAATCGGGTTTTGACAGAGTTGAAACTTTGCAGGCAGTTTCTACAGGCAGTGCTGCACACCCTAATCAAGGTTTCGTCTCCAACAATTCGTTTCCCTGGGAGTACATGGCCTTACATGGCCTTTTTCGCATTTCCCCGTTGACTTGCAATGTTAAACTTCATGTTGCTGTTGCAGGTGCAATCGAGTTTTGACAGACTTGAAACTTGGCCAGGACGATGGGCAACGGTCTCGACTCGGGATCCTGAAAGTTTCGTCGCAAACAAATGGTTTCCCTGGCCTGGTATCAAGATGTACTGATTCGTCACACCTTTTGTTAAACCACCCCCGATCGAACAGCTCAGGTTTGTTTCCCAAAGGAAACACAATTCTAAAGAATAGTGTTATCCTTGTGAAACCAACCTTCGGTTATGCACGGGGCCTTGCTTTGGGGCAATGCCGGACCGAAGGTTGGTTTAGTCCGTTTTCTGTTTTTTTTTGTATGGATGGGCCTATAAATAGCTTACCGGATAGTAGCCCCAGACCTCCTCTTTCCAAATCTGGTCTTCTTTTTCTTCTAGCCCCAAGGCAAGTCGGTCAAATAGTAGCGCAAAAAAGCATGACGTCACACAGGCTAAACCAATCACCGGAGCGCAATTCTGAGGCCATTTTGTCAGCTCAAAGAGCAGCCACGAGACGACTATATACCCGTATAAGGCATCAAAATCCATTTGGGGACAACTCTAAAAAAATGTCATTAAGGGAAAAAAAGAGGAGCTTACCGGATTCGAACCGGTGGCCAATCAATTGCGAGGCAGGCGTTCCATCCACTAGACCACAGTGGCTTGTGGGAGTTAAGGCAGGCGATCTCATGTTCCCTATGGACATGGATCTTTCCCTAATCGATATTTGGCCTTCGTCCGGCAGCCTATTTTTGCAATTGCAGGTGCAATCGAGTTTTGACAGAGTTGAAACTTTGCAGGCAGTTTCTACAGGCAGTGCTGCACACCCTTATCAAGGTTTCGTCTCGAACAATTCGTTTCCCTGGGAGTACATGGCCTTACATGGCCTTTTTCGTATTTCCCCGTTGACTTGCAATGTTAAACTTCATGTTGCTGTTGCAGGTGCAATCGAGTTTTGACAGACTTGAAACTTGGCCAGGACGATGGGCAACGGTCTCGACTCGGGATCCTGAAAGTTTCGTCGCAAACAAATGGTTTCCCTGGCCTGGTATCAAGATGTACTGATTCGTCACACCTTTTGTTAAACCACCCCCGATCGAACAGCTCAGGTTTGTTTCCCAAAGGAAACACAATTCTAAAGAATAGTGTTATCCTTGTGAAACCAACCTTCGGTTATGCACGGGGCCTTGCTTTGGGGCAATGCCGGACCGAAGGTTGGTTTAGTCCGTTTTCTGTTTTTTTTATGGATGGGCCTATAAATAGCTTACCGGATAGTAGCCCCAGACCTCCTCTTTCCAAATCTGGTCTTCTTTTTCTTCTAGCCCCACGGCAAGTCGGTCAAATAGTAGCGCAAAAAAGTATGACGTCACACAGGCTAAACCAATCACCGGAGCGCAATTCTGAGGCCATTTTGTCAGCTCAAAGAGCAGCCACGAGTCGACTATATACCCGTATAAGGCATCAAAATCCATTTTGGGACAACTCTAAAAAAAAATGTCATTAAGGGAAAAAAGGAGGAGCTTACCGGATTCGAACCGATGGCCAATCAATTGCGAGGCAGGCGTTCTATCCACTAGACCACAGTGGCTTGTGGGAGTTAAGGCAGGCGATCTCATGTTCCCTATGGACATGGATCTTTCCCTAATCGATATTTGGCCTTCGGCCGGCAGCCTATTTTTGCAATTGCAGGTGCAATCGAGTTTTGACAGAGTTGAAACTTTGCAGACAGTTTCTACAGGCAGTGCTGCACACCCTAATCAAGGTTTCGTCTCGAACAATTCGTTTCCCTGGGAGTACATGGCCTTACATGGCCTTTTTCGTATTTCCCCGTTGACTTGCAATGTTAAACTTCCTGTTGCTGTTGCAGGTGCAATCGAGTTTTGACAGACTTGAAACTTGGCATCAGATCAGATGACGGTCTCGACTCGGGATCCTGAAAGTTTCGTCGCAAACAAATGGTTTCCCTGACCTGGATTCAAGATTTACTGATCTCAGGCAACCTTAAGAAAACCCCTCCCGATCGAACAGCTCAGGTTTGTTTCCCAAAGGAAACACAATTCTAAAGAATAGTGTTATCCTTGTGAAACCAACCTTCGGTTATGCACGGGGCCTTGCTTTGGGGCAATGCCGGACCGAAGGTTGGTTTAGTCCGTTTTTTGTTATGGATGGGCCTATATGGATGGGCCTATAAATAGCTTACCAGATAGCCCCAGACCTCCTCTTTCCAAATCTGGTCTTCTTTTTCTTCTAGCCCCACGGCAAGTCGGTCAAATAGTAGCGCAAAAAAGTATGACGTCACACAGGCTAAACCAATCACCGGAGCGCAATTCTGAGGCCATTTTGTCAGCTCGTAGAGCAGCCACGAGTCGACTATATACCCGTATAAGGCATCAAAATCCATTTTGGGACAACTCTAAAAAAATGTCATTAAGGGAAAAAAAGAGGAACTTACCGGATTCGAACCGGTGGCCAATCAATTGCGAGGCAGGCGTTCTATCCACTAGACCACAGTGGCTTGTGGGAGTTAAGGCAGGCGATCTCATGTTCCCTATGGACATGGATCTTTCCCTAATCGATATTTGGCCTTCGGCCGGCAGCCTATTTTTGCAATTGCAGGTGCAATCGAGTTTTGACAGAGTTGAAACTTTGCAGGCAGTTTCTACAGGCAGTGCTGCACACCCTAATCAAGGTTTCGTCTCGAACAAATCGTTTCCCTGGGAGTACATGGCCTTACATGGCCTTTTTCGTATTTCCCCGTTGACTTGCAATGTTAAACTTCATGTTGCTGTTGCAGGTGCAATCGAGTTTTGACAGACTTGAAACTTGGCATCAGATCAGATGACGGTCTCGACTCGGGATCCTGAAAGTTTCGTCGCAAACAAATGGTTTCCCTGACCTGGAATCAAAATTTACTGATCTCAGGCAACCTTAAGAAAACCCCTCCCGATCGAACAGCTCAGGTTTGTTTCCCAAAGGAAACACAATTCTAAAGAATAGTGTTATCCTTGTGAAACCAACCTTCGGTTAAGGAAACACAATTCTAAAGAATAGTGTTATCCTTGTGAAACCAACCTTCGGTTATGCACGGGGCCTTGCTTTGGGGCAAGGCCGGACCGAAGGTTGGTTTAGTCCGTTTTCTGTTTTTTTTTATGGATGGGCCTATAAATAGCTTACCGGATAGTAGCCCCAGACCTCCTCTTTCCAAATCTGGTCTTCTTTTTCTTCTAGCCCCACGGCAAGTCGGTCAAATAGTAGCGCAAAAAAAGTATGACGTCACACAGGCTAAACCAATCACCGGAGCGCAATTCTGAGGCCATTTTGTCAGCTCGAAGAGCAGCCACGAGTCGACTATATACCCGTATAAGGCATCAAAATCCATTTTGGGACAACTCTAAAAAATGTCATTAAGGGAAAAAAGAGGAGCTTACCGGATTCGAACCGGTGGCCAATCAATTGCGAGGCAGGCGTTCTATCCACTAGACCACAGTGGCTTGTGGGAGTTAAGGCAGGCGATCTCATGTTGCCTATGGACATGGATCTTTCCCTAATCGATATTTGGCCTTCGTCCGGCAGCCTATTTTTGCAATTGCAGGTGCAATCGAGTTTTGACAGAGTTGAAACTTTGCAGGCAGTTTCTACAGGCAGTGCTGCACACCCTAATCAAGGTTTCGTCTCCAACAATTCGTTTCCCTGGGAGTACATGGCCTTACATGGCCTTTTTCGTATTTCCCCGTTGACTTGCAATGTTAAACTTCATGTTGCTGTTGCAGGTGCAATCGAGTTTTGACAGACTTGAAACTTGGCATCAGATCAGATGAAGGTCTCGACTCGGGATCCTGAAAGTTTCGTCGCAAACAAATGGTTTCCCTGACCAGGGCTCAACTTTTACTGATCTCCAACACTCTTAAGAAAACCCCTCCCGATCGAACAGCTCAGGTTTGTTTCCCAAAGGAAACACAATTCTAAAGAATAGTGTTATCCTTGTGAAACCAACCTTCGGTTATTTAGTCCGTTTTCTGTTTTTTTTTATGGATGGGCCTATAAATAGCTTACCGGATAGTAGCCCCAGACCTCCTCTTTCCAAATCTGGTCTTCTTTTTCTTCTAGCCCCACGGCAAGTCGGTCAAATAGTAGCGCAAAAAAAGTATGACGTCACACAGGCTAAACCAATCACCGGAGCGCAATTCTGAGGCCATTTTGTCAGCTCGAAGAGCAGCCACGAGTCGACTATATACCCGTATAAGGCATCAAAATCCATTTTGGGACAACTCTAAAAAATGTCATTAAGGGAAAAAAGAGGAGCTTACCGGATTCGAACCGGTGGCCAATCAATTGCGAGGCAGGCGTTCTATCCACTAGACCACAGTGGCTTGTGGGAGTTAAGGCAGGCGATCTCATGTTGCCTATGGACATGGATCTTTCCCTAATCGATATTTGGCCTTCGTCCGGCAGCCTATTTTTGCAATTGCAGGTGCAATCGAGTTTTGACAGAGTTGAAACTTTGCAGGCAGTTTCTACAGGCAGTGCTGCACACCCTAATCAAGGTTTCGTCTCCAACAATTCGTTTCCCTGGGAGTACATGGCCTTACATGGCCTTTTTCGTATTTCCCCGTTGACTTGCAATGTTAAACTTCATGTTGCTGTTGCAGGTGCAATCGAGTTTTGACAGACTTGAAACTTGGCATCAGATCAGATGAAGGTCTCGACTCGGGATCCTGAAAGTTTCGTCGCAAACAAATGGTTTCCCTGACCAGGGCTCAACTTTTACTGATCTCCAACACTCTTAAGAAAACCCCTCCCGATCGAACAGCTCAGGTTTGTTTCCCAAAGGAAACACAATTCTAAAGAATAGTGTTATCCTTGTGAAACCAACCTTCGGTTATGCACGGGGCCTTGCTTTGGGGCAATGCCGGACCGAAGGTTGGTTTAGTCCGTTTTTCTTTTGGATTTGAGAGCAAAAAAAAACAAACAAAAAACTCCAAGAATTTTTATCGACTTTTTGAAATTTCGATGTTTGGCACTTTTTGGATTTTTGAAAATTTTGGATTTTTGAAGTCGAAATTTTGGATTTTGCAATTTTGGATTTTTGGAATTTTGGATCGGGAGCTTACCGGATTCGAACCGGTGGCCAATCAATTGCTAGGCAGTGGCTCTATCCACCAGACCACAGTGGCTTGTGGAACTTACGGCAGGCGATACCATGTTCCCATGCTTCCTATTTCAAGGATATGCATGATATTAGTCCAATTACTTCTGGATCATGTTATTATAGGATATTCTTGATGATCCAAGTGTAAGTTTTGTTCAGTGGTTCTATGGGGTCATTTGAGGTCATGCAAGGTCACCATCAGTTTTTTTTGTAAATAACTCCAGACATAATGAAGCTAGAAGTAAAACAGACAGCAATGTGTTTTTCTCGTCGAGACACGTCTTCCCATATGCAACATGCCCCACTTGGGTCACCACTTGACCTGAGGTCAAATTTTTAAGTTACTTAACAAGGGGACCATGTATATCATTCGAAGCGCCTGGACGGTATAAACACAATGGCGTAAACAGTTTTTTCAGTTATCTTTATTAAATAAAAAGGTAATAGCGAAAAACGATTTGGGAAAAAAATTTACCTCTGGAGTCTCAAATATTGACCCGAGATCAAATTTGCCGACACCTTGTCGATTGCAAATTTCACGGGCTGGCGTTTGCTTTTGATGGTTTGTTTCTAACTAGCATAGTTTTCGATATATGGGAATATCTGGAGCGAAATCCTAAAACAGGAACAAACTGGAAATGTGACCTTTGATGACCTCTGGTGACCTCAATTTTGACCCGACCTAAAAAAAATACTGAAATACTTTCGATAGAACTTGTATCAAGCTATGAAATGCCGTTTCCCGCTTGTCGCTGTGTAGCGTAGTTTTCGAGATATTAAGGGGCGGAAATCAACCCCCTGCAGTTCGTGTTCAGCGCATACCCCCTGCAGTGCGCGGGTTAACAGCAACCGATTTTATCAACGCACACAAAGCGATGGGTATTCAAAAACGTCTATTTTCTTGGAATAACAGCATTCATAATCGTGCAAAAACACGTGCCCGTCACGTCCAGCCACGTCACACGTCCAGCCACGCCATACGTCACGTCCCCGTTACAGGTAGGCCTGCCAGCCGCTGAAGAGCCGGCACAGGTTATCGGGGTCGCGCGCCTGCTGGATCAGGTGGAAGAAGTGGCGCAGCACTGGCTTCAAGCGGCGGTACACGTCGGCGAACGCGCGACGCTTGTGATCGGCAGACTTCTTGGCGACGGCATTCATGGCGCGCCGCGCCTCGTTGGGCGCCATGTCCTCGGGTCGGTAGCGCGCGTGGGCGCCGCCGCGTCCGCCGTCGGTCAGGTACTCTGCCAGCGGCTGCGTGTCGACGCACCATTCGATCAGGTCGCAGCGCTGCGACAGCGGCACCACCTTGTAGGTGCGGATGGCGAGCGGCGGCTGGTCGGGCGCGGCGCTATCGGCCAGCAGCAGGTTCAGCACCGAGAACACCTGCTGCATCACGGGGTCCTGCCGCAAGTCGTCACGGCCCTTTAGCAGCTGCGCGGCGGGGCGGCGGCCGGAGGCTGTACCATCGGGCTGTGGGTAGCAGGCGAGAACTTGGCGTCAGTGCAGGCATCGACAGTTCCAGGGCCAGCCAAAGCAGTGAATGGCACAGTACAAGGGTCTGTCAGGCATACGGAATCTGATGCAGTCAGGCAAAAAAAAGATAAAAAAATGCAGTCGGGCATCACAGATGATGCATAAATTACGATAAATGACAGCATGGATGTATAGTTTTTATTTATATATGTACATGTACAATAACTAGTTATAAACGTGATAAAAAATCGATATTAGTTTCCTTAAGCATATCATTTCCCAGCACGTGTTTAGAGTACACTAAAATCCTAACCCACAGTGACCACCGGAGCATTTAGCTTACCTCGGCACTGCTGGCGCCCGATTTGTCACCGCCGGTCGGGCCCGCGGCACCGGCGTGCCAAGGACGATGTCCCGGACAGCAGTGGCGATCGCGGTGCCAGCAGCCCGCGACATGTGGACTCCAGACATGTCGTGGGCTGCCGGCGGCATGACGACAGCGTCGCCGTCGGCGCTGCCGGACCTCCCAAGCAGCGCCTCAGTGACCACGTCGTGCACTGTAAGCACGTGGCCACCAGACTGGCTGGTGGCCTCGGCAAACAGTGCCGACGCGGTCGTGAAGGCGCTGCGGTGGAAGCGCGACATCGTCGACCGCGGCACTGGCGTCATGACGACCACCACGCTGTCCCGAGCCACCACCCTCAGCACGGTCAGCAGGCTGGCGATGCCCGCCCGCATGGTCGCCAAGCAATCTGCTAGCCCCGCCGAGTCTCCCTCGACTACCCTGGAGAGGCAATTACTCCCCAGAGAGACGAGGAAGGCCGACGGAGCGGGACGGATCAGGGAGGCGGCATGACCGAGGGCGTCCCAGTCCTCGAGCGTGCCGCCCCCCCGACCAGAGAGCTGTGCTGCGCCACACAGGCCGGCATCCGCCGCGGCCGGCGACTGCAGCCACTGCAAAATCAGCAAGTGCTGCAGCCAGTACGCCGGCGGCGGCGCCGGCAGGTGCCTGGCACTGATGTGGCTGTCACCTAGACACACCACATCCAGTACCACGCGACGCCTACCGGAGCCAGCCGCTGGCGCCGGGACCCGCCGAGGGACGCCGCGGTGTGGGCCGCGGTGCGGGCCGCGGTGCGGGCCGGAAGGTACGTGGTTAGGCATTTTCTGAAACACAAGGGACAATGCTGCCGTACAATAAAAACAAAACACAAAGCACGTAATGAAATAAGTGAACAGGTCAAGTACAAATAAAACACCAGCGATCTTATGACCGGCATAGTCGGCATTAGATGGTTTGGTTGGTTGCAACTGTAGATTGTGCATAAATAGCAATGGCCGATTTGATAAGTCTCAGGAGTTCAAATTCAAACACACCGTGCTATAACGTACATACCTGCGCAAGCAGCTCTCAAACGACCGACTATCACCGGCTATCTCCAACCGACAAGTGGCCGAGCCGACCGCGACCTGACCCCGAGGTCACCACCGGCGGCCGGTGGTGACCCCGAGGTCACCACCGGCGGCCGGAAACGTACGCGATTGGCCGAGCCGGCGCGGGTCACGTGACAAGTCCACGTGAAGTGGCGTCTGCCGGCTCCCGCCACAGCGGTTAATACAGACTGGGAGTAACTTAAACTAACGCGAGGTAATACTCACCAAGCGAAACATGGGCGGATCCACAGAGGGGGGAACGATGCTCCCCCCCCCCCCCCACCACCTAAAATTGGCACAAATTTGACACATTCCTTGAAATAATATACAATGTATGCAACTTTTACTAAGGCAAGTTTGTTTTATATCAGTTATCGATACACCAGCAATCGAAATCCGATGAGTTTTCAAAATTGTGTGAGACTTTTGTGGATTTGACCCCCCCCCCCCTCCCGCCAGACACGAACTGAACTGAACTGAACATGCTGGATCCGCCCTTGAAGCGAAACAAGCATAAAATAAAACCCAAACAGCAAACGAAACAATCAACCAGCGCCCTGCGTGAGGGTCTTATGAATTTTGTCTCCTCCCGGATTTCTTTGGTAACCAAGATGTGATTTCATTCGCATTTCCACCCCTGGTAACAGAGTGGAAAAGTCCCGTTTAAATGTGTTCGTTGGAAGGGTTCGGAGGTGTCAAACTACGAGAAATGCACCATTCCAAAGCTGAGCTCACGCGGAATCCAGAGAAGTTAATTTTTCATAAATCAATTGAGCGTGTTTTTAAAATTTTCATTTTTTCCGAATTCGCACCCCTTTCGTTTGACCAGGGCTATCGCGTATGATATGGCGAAAATGCAGACGAATAACATGTCTACTGATTCGTCATGATCTGCACGACATAGTCTCAGAGTGCAAAGCCATTAGATGGTTTGGTTGGTTGCACGGCTGCATCAAAGCCAAGCGCTCCCGGTGTCGGCACTACCGCACACTCCCGCCCGCGCCTGACGCGCAGAATCGCCCCTGGCGACGCGCGAGCTGAGGTCACATGTGACCTGACGTCACATGGTGTACAGATTCGATGTTGGCCGAGCCGGGCCGGCGCAGCCATTTAAGGGAGTCCCGGTCGAATGTAGTGCATGCCTTCAATGTCTGGTCGGGACGGGCAAATGTCGGTCCTGACAACGATCGGGGTTCGCCACAACTGCGTGCTTCGGCTGAGATGCAAGTTTGGTCATAAACTGCGTATAGTTTTGACTTGCAAAGATGTTGCCTTATATCGCACCACAGAGCTTCTAAATATCTATAAAATACCCCGATGACAAATGAACACTAAGCCAGTGTGTCCCGCAAGTAAGCAGCCAGTTCAGTGGCACCGGGAGGCGCCGACAAGTTGTGATATTCACGTCATATTATTATATTTAGAATTGCAGACTATTGCAGATTGTATAGACAATCTGCAATAGTCTGCAATAACATTCATATACGATAGTGTAACCCTACATCCCCACTAACATGCCAAATTTCGCGTTTGTGACTGCAAAGTGCGAAGAGT
>JAXIVJ010012400.1:7500-35000 GCA_036785665.1 Chirona hameri
ATGTATGTATGTATGTATGTATGTATGTATGTATGTATGTATGTATGTATGTATGTATGTATGTATGTATGTATGTATGTATGTATGTATGTATGTATGTATGTATGTATGTATGTATGTATATATGTATGTATGTATGTATGTATGTATGTATGTATGTATGTATGTATGTATGTATATATGTATGTATGTATGTATGTATGTATGTATGTATGTATGTATGTATGTATGTATGTATGTATGTATGTATGTATGTATGTATGTATGTATGTATGTATGTATGTATTAGTGATGTCATTAAAAAAATGTCCTGACCGATTCCAAACCGATACCGAATGGGAGGCATTTCGGTTGACCGAATACCGACCGATTTGGGTTGAAGCCAAACATGCCCAAAATTTGACCGATATGCAACTTCTATACTGATTTATAACACACTGTCAAAAATATATTTGTTTAACATCATACCACACACATGTACAGTTTCCAATATTTGTGGAAAAAGGAACCAAATATATTTACAAAACAAAGTAGTGGACGCTGCAAGCAAGACCGAAAGCACATTGAAAATAGGATGGAAAAATGTGACAATCATTTCATATTCATTTACAGCATAATACGTATTGCATACATACATGCATAGGAATAAATCAATTGTATTTGGCCAAAGTTGGAGGGACTCGCCTACTTCCCCGTCCTTGACAGTGGTGAGGACTCAGGACTCAGGAATTATTTAAGATATGATATATTGCCTGCATGATGGCACCCACTCCCCAACAAAACTGACGGAGCTCCCATGGAGTTACCAAAAACAATTCACTATCCTTTTTTATAATCACATCCCACTCCTCATGGTGATACCTTACCAAACTGAAAAAGTACTATATATTTACTTGGAATTTCACAGTTGGGGGGGGGGGGGGGGGCATTCCAGATAGATCGACCCCAAACAATGAAAATTAACACCATCATACTTTATATCTCTCTGGAATGGAATTTAGTGTAGGGGGTTAGCATAGGCGGGGAAGCCAGCTGTGCCAACGAAAAAAAATATCCGAGTAGCGGTTTTCAAGATATAGCCTCGGGCACTTTTCGGAGGTCACTCAGCAGGCCTGCATTTGGCGGCTCGTAGTTCACAAATCATCATAGTTACGACATCAAACATGTATATTGAAGAAACTTGCATTTAACCGAGGCACATTGTTGCAATCTATGATTTTTCGTGGGGGGACACTTGACCGCTTGACCTATTTGTTATGAGCGGCCAGGACAATTCCTCAATTGAAAGTCGTATTTCCGTTTAAGATTCAAGCCTGGTCAATGTTCTTTCAGATAGACAAATAAAAAAATGGCTTTCGGCTTCCAAATCAGATTTTTGAGCCTCCTAATATCGATTGACAACAACAAAAACATCATCATATTTAATTTCTCTGTAATTTGGTCTAGGGGGTGTCATAGGCGTGGAAGCCAGCTGTACCAACGGAAAAAATATCCGAGCAGCGGTTTTCAAGATATAGCCTCGGGCACTTTTCAGGGGAGATCCGCCTAGAGTCGATATTGGGAGGCTCAAAAATCCTATTTGAAGGCCGAAAGCCATTTTGTATTTGTCTATCTGGAATCTATCTTATCTATCTGATCAAGACATTGACCAGGTTTGAATCGTCTTCAAACGAAAATTCTACTTTCGATTGAGATTGCCCTGGTCACTCATCAAGGAATAGGTCCATCGGTCACCCCCCCCCCCCCCCAAAAAAAAATATATATATATATATATGAGATTGCAAAAATGTTCCTCGGTTCAATGTCAGTTTCTTCAATATATAGGTTTGATATCGTAACTATGATGGTTTGTTAAGTACGAGCCACCAAATGCAGCGAGCCGCTGAGTGACCTCCGAAAAGTGTCCGAGGCTATATCTTGAAAACCGCTACTCGGATTATGTTTTCGGTGGTACAGCTGGCTTCCCCGCTTATGATAACCCCCTAGACCAAATTACAGAGAAATTAAACATGATGGTGTTTTTTTTGTCGATGTATCTTAGGAGGCTCAAAGATCCTATTTGGAGGCCGAAAGCCATTTTTGTATTTGTCTATCTGAAAGAGCATTGACCAGGCTTGAAGTTTCTACAAAATTACAGCCAAAAATAAAATATGGTGGTGTTATGCCTTGGTCGATCTATCGTGGAATGCCCCAGTTGTCAGTTGTTATGGGTTAAGAGTTAAGACACATTTTCTTGGAATATCGTGGCTAATCTCAGTCCTGCCCTGTCCCGTCTTCGTCAGTAAATCCAAGGACGTAAGTAAATCTGTCGGGGCTGAGCGGGTGCCAGGAATTTCACACAAAATGAGCATTACGCAGTTAAAGGAAATAGTTCACCTAGGAAATTTTTTACCCAACACGATTTGATTACATTGTTTAATACAATTTCTTTTTATATGGTAAAAAATGGCCTTATATCGCGCCGATTCAGGACAGAAGGCCGTAAATTTGTATTGTTTATCAAAACTATATGCATACACTCTGAGTCAGAGTCCTGACGTCACGCGAATGTAAAAAATGGTTCAGCCAATCAGATTCGAAAGTAGTCGCGTAAAGATAGACGCGCATTGGAGATGTGCCAACTGGCGGCCGGCGATTCGCTTACTAGCACCAGTTGCAAGCTGATTGGCTGATGGTATAGCCTCTGCCTGGGCTAGAACCAGTACAACATTCTTTCGCCAGCACCGCATTCCTTCGCCAAAAACTCAAATATATTCGGCGGGAGAGTCTTTTCAGTCAAGAAAACTTGCAGATAGGGGTTTCCCAACATGGGCTACAAAACTGCTATCTCAGTTTAAACCTAATGTTGACGGTGAACTATTTCCTTTAATGGAGCATACGCGCTGTAATTGTAAACGACTTTGCAATGCGATACTGCCATGTGCATCACACTGAAGCCATATCCTTTAAAAAGCGAAACATTGCCTACCAATGGTCAACCAACTCAGAAACGTGACTTGCTATTTTTTGTTTAAACTTCGAAACCCCGTGATTAAAAATTCAGATTATTTTGTTCAGATGCTAACATCTTTATATTGTTTGTTTTGAATATATCCTACTGTATACAAGTACGATACAATTCAGGAGTGTTTCAATGTTATACATCAACATTAAAATTTAGTAGATCTTTATTCTTTATCTTAGGAGGCAATAAAATCAATACAATAACGAACGGCATTCGTGGCGCAGGCTCACGTTATTCTAAATGTTGTGTGTTCCTATCGGGAGTAATCCGCGTGGAGCTTGGAGCTGCCTGGAAGTTTGCGTTTGAAATGTCCTTATACTATTATGTATCATGACAAAACCTCTGGGATCCAACAATTTGGTCATACTGACCATAAGTACACAGCGTTTTAGATGTTACAAAACTTAACTATGTGGTCACTAAGCATCTTGCAAGACACTATTTGACTATTAGCTACCTTTTATGTTATTTATAATGTATCTTACTTCACAATGTTGCAACGAAAATCTGCCCAAAATCTTCCCGAGATGTTCCACGATCGTCGCCATATCTACGCATTTTCAGACGCAGGAAGGTTCACAGGATCGTCCAATCAAATAAGGATCGTCCATGACGTCATTGGAACAATGACTGTAACCTAATCTAACCCAACCTAACCTAACCATACAACGTAAATAAGTTATGTGACGCCATAGCCAGGCCGCCGTGAACGCCGTCTATACTTGTATCAAGGTCGGTCGTCGTCAGCTGACGAGTAAACAAAGTTTGGCGACGGGCGAGGCGACGGAAGCGGCGAGATATTAATTATTGACGTTCAAATTAGTTATAGTGCAAAATGTCTTGGGGAAGACATCCATAGTTACTAAATGTTATATTGTCTATCGACTGGTAGGTATATTATAGGGATTAACTAATAACTAATGGTGTACCAATGGGCAATACCCCAACACTTTTGAGTAGGATTATAATATTCGATAATAGGGTAGGGAACACCTGTTGGGGTCAGATGAAATCAATAAATAATGGACTTCGTCATTCACAAATCGAAGTCCAAATTTCTTACTTCGCTCTAGTTTTTCGAAACGAAGCCTTTCTGTTTTGCCCCGAGGGCATGGGCCGGTGATGACGTCACTATATAGCTGTCCGGTTGGAGGCGAATACAGCGGCACATGTTTGTCGTAAGTAACTCGTAAATAACTTGTAAACAACTCGTAAACGAAGAGAGGCAGGCCATTGCTACTTAGTGGCATTTAAACCAACACAATAGTGGATCGTTTGATACCCAAAAAATAGTAAATATGTCGGTAATTTTTTTAGTTATATGAATTTGAAATAGAAGATGGCGACGAGAATCGCGGTCGGCGAAGCGATATCTCAGGCACCAACAGGCGGATCGGGATGATTCAAACGCCATTCGGCATCTCTGGGTAACCTGATATCAGAAACATCTCATTGACCCCATTATGGTGACCTATGACGTCACGGAGAGGTTAAGTTAGAATGTGACCTAACTTGACCTCTCCGTGACGTCATAGGTCACCATAATGGGGTCAATGAGATGTTTCTGACATCAGGTTACCCTGAGATGCCGAATGGCGTTTGAATCATCGCGATCCGTCTGCTGGTGCCTGAGATATCGCTTCGACAACCGCGATTCTCGCCGCATCTTCGATTTCAAATCCATATAACTCAAAATTTGACCAACCGATTTTCTTTTATATTTGTGTCAAACGATCCGCTATTGTGTTGGCTTAAATCAAGGGCGCCGCCACCTTCCGAAAGTGGGGGACAGAGGAATTCTGAAGTCGATTCTTTCCATGCAATGCCCATAGGCGTAATGTTAAAATCCGAAAATGTTGGGGGGCTCGTCCCCCCGTCCCCCCACCCCCCTGTGGGGGAGGCCGGAGCTCCTGGCTTAAATGTCAGGAAGTAACAGTGGCCTGACTCTTTTTGTTTACGAGATATTTACGAAAAACATGTGTCGCTGTATTCGCCTCCAACCGGACTGTTAAAGTATGACGTCACAACTAATTCGACCAATCAGCATCCAGTATTTCTTTTTGATTTTTGCGATTTTTTGTAATGGATTCATTGTTTTCAATGAAGAAAATGGAACAGTATAATGTGTAAAAATGCGCTTCCAACGAATATACTTTAACCCCACCTTACGAAAATGGTCCCTACCCTATTATTTCATCACAAGACATACATTTTGTGGATTTAATCAGTACTGCAGAGTCTGTACTGCAGACTGCAGGTGAGCTGGCCTGTGGGGTACACAACTAACTGAAATAAAAATGTATGTCCATGGTATAACTGGCCTCATTAGATGTTCCTCTGACTTATTGTGCATTTAGTGTATTTAGGCTATGTATATTTCGGCTGTGTATGTGTATCTTGGCCGTGTATCTGACTGTGTATATCGGTTGTGTATCTGTGTATCTCGGCTGTCTATCTGTGTTTCTTGGCTGTGTATCTGTCTGTGTATCTCGGCTGTGTATCTGTGTATCTCGACTGTGTATCTGTGTATATCGGCTGTGTATCTGTGTATCTGTGTATCTCGGATGTGTATCTGTGTATCTCGACTGTGTATCTGTGTATCTCGGCTGTGTATCTGTGTATCTCGACTGTGTATCTGTGTATCTGGACTGTGTATCTGTGTATCTCGGCTGTGTATCTGTGTATCTCGACTGTGTATCTGTGTATCTGGGCTGTGTATCTGTGTATCTCGGCTGTGTATCTGTGTATCTGTGTATCTCGGATGTGTATCTGTGTATCTCGACTGTGTATCTGTGTATCTCGGCTGTGTATCTGTGTATCTCGACTGTGTATCTGTGTATCTGGACTGTGTATCTGTGTATCTCGGCTGTGTATCTGTGTATCTCGACTGTGTATCTGTGTATCTCGGCTGTGTATCTGACTATGTATCTCGGCTGTGTATCTGTGTATCTCGGCTGTGTATCTGTGTATCTGGGCTGTGTATCTGTGTATCTCGACTGTGTATCTGTATCTCGGCTGTGTATCTGTGTATCTCGGCTGTGTGTCTGTGTATCTCGGCTGTGTATCTGTGTATCTCGGCTGTGTATCTGTGTATCTCGGCTGTGTATCTGTGTGTCTCGGCTGTGTATCTGTGTATCTCGGCTGTGTATCTGTGTATCTCGACTGTGTATCTGTGTATCTCGGCTGTGTATCTGTGTATCTCGACTGTGTATATGTGTATCTCGGCTGTGTATCTGTGTATCTCGGCTGTGTATCTGTGTATCTCGACTGTGTATCTGTGTATCTCGGCTGTGTGTCTATGTATCTCGGCTGTGTATCTGTGTATCTCGGCTGTGTATCTGTGTATCTCGGCTGTGTATCTGTGTACCTCGGCTGTGTATCTGACTGCGTATCTCGGCTGTGTATCTGTGTATCTTGGCTGTGTATCTGTGTATCTCGACTGTGTATCTGACTGCGTATCTCGACTGTGTATCTGTGTATCTGGACTGTGTATCTGTGTATCTCGGCTGTGTATCTGTGTATCTCGACTGTGTATCTGTGTATCTCGACTGTGTATCTGTGTATCTCGGCTGTGTATCTGTGTATCTCGGCTGTGTATCTGTGTGTCTCGGCTGTGTATCTGTGTATCTCGGCTGTGTATCTGTGTATCTCGACTGTGTATCTGTGTATCTCGGCTGTGTATCTGTGTATCTCGACTGTGTATATGTGTATCTCGGCTGTGTATCTGTGTATCTCGGCTGTGTATCTGTGTATCTCGACTGTGTATCTGTGTATCTCGACTGTGTATCTGTGTATCTCGGCTGTGTATCTATGTATCTCGGCTGTGTATCTGTGTATCTCGGCTGTGTATCTGTGTATCTCGGCTGTGTATCTGTGTACCTCGGCTGTGTATCTGACTGCGTATCTCGGCTGTGTATCTGTGTATCTTGGCCGTGTATCTGTGTATCTCGACTGTGTATCTGACTGCGTATCTCGACTGTGTATCTGTGTATCTCGGCTGTGTATCTGTGTATCTTGGCTGTGTATCTGTGTATCTCGACTGTGTATCTGACTGCGTATCTCGACTGTGTATCTGTGTATCTCGACTGTGTATCTGTGTATCTCGGCTGTGTATATGTGTATCTCGACTGTGTATCTGTGTATCTCGACTGTGTATCTGTGTATCTCGGCTGTGTATCTGTGTATCTCGACTGTGTATCTGTGTATCTCGGCTGTGTATATGTGTATCTCGACTGTGTATCTGTGTATCTCGACTGTGTATCTGTGTATCTCGGCTGTGTATCTGTGTATTTCGGCTGTGTATCTGTGTATTTCGACTGTGTATCTCGGCTGTGTATCTGTGTATCTCGACTGTGTATCTGTGTTTCTCGGCTGTGTTTATGTGTATCTCGGCTGTGTATCTGTGTATCTCGACTGTGTATCTGTGTTTCTCGGCTGTGTATATGTGTATCTCGGCTGTGTATCTGTGTATCTCGGCTGTGTAAATGTGTATCTCGGCTGTGTATCTGTGTATCTCGACTGTGTATCTGTGTATCTCGGATGTGTATATGTGTATCTCGGCTGTGTATCTGACTGTGTATCGACTGTGTATCTGTGTATCTCGGCTGTGTATCTGACTGTGTATCTCGGCTGTGTATCTGTGTATCTCGGCTGTGTGTCTGACTGTGTATCTCGGCTGCGTATATGTGTATCTCGACTGTGTATCTGTGTATCTCGGCTGTGCATCTGTGTATCTCGGCTGTGTATCTGTGTATCTCAACTGTGTATCCGTGTATCTCGGCTGTGTATCTGTGTATCTCAACTGTGTATCTGTGTATCTCGACTGTGTATCTGTTTATCTCGACTGTGTATCTGTGTATCTCGGCTGTGTATCTGACTGTGTATCTCGACTGTGTATCTGTGTATCTCGACTGTGTATCTGTGTATCTCGGCTGTGTATCTGTGTATCTCGGCTGTGTATCTGTGTATCTCTGCTGTGTATCTGTGTATATCGGCTGTGTATCTGTGTATCTCGGCTGTGTATCTGTGTATCTCGACTGTGTATCTGTGTATCTCGGCTGTGTATCTGTGTATCTCGGCTGTGTATCTGTGTATTTCGGCTGTGTATCTGTGTATCTCGGCTGTGTATATGTGTATCTCGACTGTGTATCTGTGTATCTCGGCTGTGGATCCGACTGCGTATCTCGGCTGTGTATCTGTGTATCTCGTCTGTGTATCTGTGTATCTCAGCTGTGTATCTGACTTTGTATCTCGGCTGTGTATCTGTGTAGCTCGACTGTGTATCTGTGTGTCTCGGCTGTGTATCTGTGTATCTCGGCTGTGTATCTATGTATCTCGACTGTGTATCTGTGTATCTCGAATGTGTATCTGTGTATCTCGGCTGTGCATCTGTGTATCTCGGCCGTGTATCTGACTGTGTATATCCGTTGTTTATCTGTGTATCTCGGCTGTCTATCTGTGTATCTCGGCTGTGTATCTGACTATGTATCTCGGCTGTGTATCTGTGTATCTCGACTGTGTATCTGTGTGTCTCGGCTGTGTATCTGTGTATCTCGGCTGTGTATCTGTGTATCTCGAATGTGTATATGTGTATCTCGGCTGTGTATCTGTGTATCTCGGCTGTGTATCTGACTGTGTAACTCGGCTGTGTATCTGTGTATCTCGGCTGTGTATCTGTGTATCTCGGCTGTGTATCTGTGTATCTCGACTGTGTATCTGTGTATCTCGGCTGTGTATCTGTGTATCTCGGCTGTGTATCTGACTGTGTATCTCGGCTGTGTATCTGTGTATCTCGGCTGCGTATATGTGTATCTCGACTGTGTATCTGTGTATCTCGGCTGTGTATATGTGTATCTCCACTGTGTATCTGTGTATCTCGGCTGTGTATCTGTGTATCTCGACTGTGTATCTGTGTATCTCGGCTGTGTATCTGTGTATCTCGGCTGTGTATCTGTGTATCTCGGCTGTGTATCTGTGTATCTCGACTGTGTATCTGTGTATCTCGGATGTGTATCTGTGTATCTCGGCTGTGTATCTGACTGTGTATCTCGGCTGTGTATCTGTGTATCTCGGCTGTGTATCTGTGTATCTCGGCTGTGTATCTGTGTATCTCGACTGTGTATCTGTGTATCTCGGCTGTGTATCTGTGTATCTCCACTGTGTATCTGTGTATCTCGACTGTGTATCTGTGTATCTCGGCTGTGTATCTGTGTATCTCGGCTGTGTATCTGTGTATCTCGGCTGTGTATCTGTGTATCTTGGCCGTGTATCTGACTGTGTATATCGGTTGTGTATCTGTGTATCTCGGCTGTCTATCTGTGTATCTCGGCTGTGTATCTGACTGTGTATCTCAGCTGTGTATCTGTGTATCTCGGCTTTGTATCTGTGTATCTCGGCTGTGTATCTGTGTATCTCGGCTGTGTATCTGTGTATATCGGCTGTGTATCTGTGTATTTCGACTGTGTATCTGTGTATCTCGGCTGTGTATCTGTGTATCTCGACTGTGTATCTGTGTATCTCGACTGTGTATCTGTGTATTTCGGCTGTGTATCTGTGTATCTCGACTGTGTATCTGTGTATCTCGGCTGTGTATCTGTGTATCTCGGCTGTGTATCTGTGTGTCTCGGCTGTGTATCTGTGTATCTCGGCTGTGTATCTGTGTATCTCGAATGTGTATATGTGTATCTCGGCTGTGTATCTGTGTATCTCGACTGTGTATATGTGTATCTCGACTGTGTATATGTGTGTCTCGGCTGTGTATCTGTGTATCTCGGCTGTGTATCTATGTATCTCGACTGTGTATCTGTGTATCTCGAATGTGTATCTGTGTATCTCGGCTGTGCATCTGTGTATCTCGGCCGTGTATCTGACTGTGTATATCGGGTGTTTATCTCACTGTGTATCTTGGCCGTGTATCTGACTGTGTATATCCGTTGTTTATCTGTGTATCTCGGCTGTCTATCTGTGTATCTCGGCTGTGTATCTGACTATGTATCTCGGCTGTGTATCTGTGTATCTCGACTGTGTATCTATGTGTCTCGGCTGTGTATCTGTGTATCTCGGCTGTGTATCTGTGTATCTCGAATGTGTATATGTGTATCTCGGCTGTGTATCTGTGTATCTCGGCTGTGTATCTGACTGTGTAACTCGGCTGTGTATCTGTGTATCTCGGCTGTGTATCTGTGTATCTCGGCTGTGTATCTGTGTATCTCGACTGTGTATCTGTGTATCTCGGCTGTGTATCTGTGTATCTCGGCTGTGTATCTGACTGTGTATCTCGGCTGTGTATCTGTGTATCTCGGCTGTGTATCTGTGTATCTCGGCTGTGTATCTGTGTATCTCGGCTGTGTATCTGTGTATCTCGACTGTGTATCTGTGTATCTCGGCTGTGTATCTGTGTATCTCGGCTGTGTATCTGTGTATCTTGGCTGTGTATCTGTGTATCTTGGCCGTGTATCTGACTGTGTATATCGGTTGTGTATCTGTGTATCTCGGCTGTCTATCTGTGTATCTCGGCTGTGTATCTGACTGTGTATCTCAGCTGTGTATCTGTGTATCTCGGCTTTGTATCTGTGTATCTCGGCTGTGTATCTGTGTATCTCGGCTGTGTATCTGTGTATCTCGGCTGTGTATCTGTGTATTTCGACTGTGTATCTGTGTATCTCGGCTGTGTATCTGTGTATCTCGACTGTGTATCTGTGTATCTCGACTGTGTATCTGTGTATCTTGGCTGTGTGTCTGTGTATCTCGGCTGTGTATCTGTGTATCTCGGCTGTGTATCTGTGTATCTCGGCTGTGTATCTGTGTGTCTCGGCTGTGTATCTGTGTATCTCGGCTGTGTATCTGTGTATCTCGAATGTGTATATGTGTATCTCGGCTGTGTATCTGTGTATCTCGACTGTGTATATGTGTATCTCGACTGTGTATATGTGTGTCTCGGCTGTGTATCTGTGTATATCGGCTGTGTATCTATGTATCTCGACTGTGTATCTGTGTATCTCGAATGTGTATCTGTGTATCTCGGCTGTGCATCTGTGTATCTCGGCCGTGTATCTGACTGTGTATATCGGGTGTTTATCTCACTGTGTATCTTGGCCGTGTATCTGACTGTGTATATCCGTTGTTTATCTGTGTATCTCGGCTGTCTATCTGTGTATCTCGGCTGTGTATCTGACTATGTATCTCGGCTGTGTATCTGTGTATCTCGACTGTGTATCTGTGTGTCTCGGCTGTGTATCTGTGTATCTCGGCTGTGTATCTGTGTATCTCGAATGTGTATATGTGTATCTCGGCTGTGTATCTGTGTATCTCGGCTGTGTATCTGTGTATCTCGAATGTGTATCTGTGTATCTCGACTGTGTATCTGTGTATCTCGGCTATGTATCTGTGTATCTCGGCTGTGTATCTGTGTATCTTGGCTGTGTATCTGACTGCGTATCTCGACTGTGTATCTGTGTATCTCGACTGTGTATCTGTGTATCTCGACTGTGTATCTGTGTATCTCGGCTGTGTATCTGTGTATCTCGACTGTGTATCTCGACTGTGTATCTCGACTGTGTATCTGTGTATCTCGACTGTGTATCTGTGTATCTGGGCTGTGTATCTGTGTATCTCGACTGTGTATCTGTGTATCTCGGCTGTGTATCTGTGTATCTCGGCTGTGTATCTCGACTGTGTATCTGTGTTTCTCGGCTGTGTATATGTGTATCTCGGCTGTGTATCTGTGTATCTCGGCTGTGTATATGTGTATCTCGGCTGTGTATCTTTGTATCTCGACTGTGTATCTGTGTATCTCGGATGTGTATCTGTGTATCTCGGCTGTGTATCTGACTTGTATCGACTGTGTATCTGTGTATCTCGGCTGTGTATCTGACTGTGTATCTGTGTATCTCGGCTGTGTGTCTGACTGTATCTCGGCTGTGTATCTGTGTATCTCGACTGTGTATCTGTGTATCTCGGCTGTGTATCTGTGTATCTCGACTGTGTATCTGTGTATCTCGGCTGTGTATCTGTGTATCTCGGCTGTGTATCTGTGTATCTCGGCTGTGTATCTGTGTATCTCGGCTGTGTATCTGTGTATCTCGACTGTGTATATGTGTATCTCGACTGTGTATATGTGTGTCTCGGCTGTGTATCTGTGTATCTCGGCTGTGTATCTATGTATCTCGACTGTGTATCTGTGTATCTCGAATGTGTATCTGTGTATCTCGGCTGTGCATCTGTGTATCTCGGCCGTGTATCTGACTGTGTATATCGGGTGTTTATCTCACTGTGTATCTTGGCCGTGTATCTGACTGTGTATATCCGTTGTTTATCTGTGTATCTCGGCTGTCTATCTGTGTATCTCGGCTGTGTATCTGACTATGTATCTCGGCTGTGTATCTGTGTATCTCGACTGTGTATCTGTGTATCTCGGCTGTGTATCTGTGTATCTCGGCTGTGTATCTGACTGTGTATCTCGACTGTGTATCTGTGTATCTCGACTGTGTATCTGTGCATCTCGACTGTGTATCTGTGTATCTCGGCTGTGTATCTGTGTATCTTGGCTATGTATCTGTGTATCTCGGCTGTGTATCTGTGTATCTCGGCTGTATATCTGTGTATCTCGACTGTGTATCTGTGTATCTCGGCTGTGTATCTGTGTATCTCGGCTGTGTATCTGTGTATCTCGGCTGTGTATCTGGGCTGTGCATCTGTGTATCTCGGCTGTGTATCTGTGTATCTCTGCTGTGTATCTCTGCTGTGTATCTCTGCTGTGTATCTCTGCTGTGTATCTCTGCTGTGTATCTCTGCTGTGTATCTCTGCTGTGTATCTCTGCTGTGTATCTCTGCTGTGTATCTCTGCTGTGTATCTCTGCTGTGTATCTCTGCTGTGTATCTCTGCTGTGTATCTCTGCTGTGTATCTCTGCTGTGTATCTCTGCTGTGTATCTCTGCTGTGTATCTCTGCTGTGTATCTCTGCTGTGTATCTCTGCTGTGTATCTCTGCTGTGTATCTCTGCTGTGTATCTCTGCTGTGTATCTCTGCTGTGTATCTCTGCTGTGTATCTCTGCTGTGTATCTCTGCTGTGTATCTCTGCTGTGTATCTCTGCTGTGTATCTCTGCTGTGTATCTCTGCTGTGTATCTCTGCTGTGTATCTCTGCTGTGTATCTCTGCTGTGTATCTCTGCTGTGTATCTCTGCTGTGTATCTCTGCTGTGTATCTCTGCTGTGTATCTCTGCTGTGTATCTCTGCTGTGTATCTCTGCTGTGTATCTCTGCTGTGTATCTCTGCTGTGTATCTCTGCTGTGTATCTCTGCTGTGTATCTCTGCTGTGTATCTCTGCTGTGTATCTCTGCTGTGTATCTCTGCTGTGTATCTCTGCTGTGTATCTCTGCTGTGTATCTCTGCTGTGTATCTCTGCTGTGTATCTCTGCTGTGTATCTCTGCTGTGTATCTCTGCTGTGTATCTCTGCTGTGTATCTCTGCTGTGTATCTCTGCTGTGTATCTCTGCTGTGTATCTCTGCTGTGTATCTCTGCTGTGTATCTCTGCTGTGTATCTCTGCTGTGTATCTCTGCTGTGTATCTCTGCTGTGTATCTCTGCTGTGTATCTCTGCTGTGTATCTCTGCTGTGTATCTCTGCTGTGTATCTCTGCTGTGTATCTCTGCTGTGTATCTCTGCTGTGTATCTGACTGTGTATTTCGGCTGTGAATCTGACTGAGTATATCGGCTGTGTATCTCTGCTGTGTATCTCGGCTTTGTATCTGACTTTGTATCTCGGCTTTGCATCTGGTTGTAGCTGCGCTTTGCATCTGATTGTAGCTCGGCTGTGTATCTGACTGTATCTAACTGTGTACCTCGTCTATATGCCGGCAGGCGGCTGTGCCCGGACATATCGTTTTTCCAGCAACCTACCGAGTTTCCTTGCCAGGAGGTGGTTTGCGGTGACTACCACGAGCGGCTGCACGAACGCGTCCACCGCGTTTACCTCAACTCGGCCAACGTGCGCCGGATGGGCCTCGGCATGAACACGGTCGGGGCGATGTAGAATTGGATGGGTCTCGCGCCACACTCAGTCGCGCAGCTGTATAGCAGCTCTGACTCTATACCGCAGCAGGTGTATAGCAGCTCTGACTATGTATACTGCAGCAGCTGTACATCAGCTCTGACTATGTATACCGCAGCTGTATAGCAGCTCTGACTATGTATACTGCAGCTGTATAGCAGCTCTGACTGTGTATACCGCAGCAGCTGTATAGCAGCTCTGACTATGTATACTGCAGCAGCTGTATAGCAGCTCTGACTATGTATACCGCAGCAGCTGTATAGCAGCTCTGACTATGTATACCGCAGCAGCTGTATAGCAGCTCTGACTATGTATACCGCAGCAGCTGTATAGCAGCTCTGACTATGTATACTGCAGCAGCTGTACAGTAGCTCTGACTATGTATACCGCAGCTGTATAGCAGCTCTGACTATGTATACCGCAGCAGCTGTTTAGCAGCTCTGACTGTGTATACTGCAGCAGGTGTACAGCAGATCTGACTATGTATACTGCAGCAGCTGTTTAGCAGCTCTGACTATGTATACCGCAGCAGGTGTATAGCAGCTCTGACTATGTATACCGCAGCAGGTGTACAGCAGCTCTGACTATGTATACTGCAGCTGTATAGCAGCTCTGACTGTGTATACCGCAGCAGGTGTACAGCAGCTCTGACTATGTATACTGCAGCAGGTGTATAGCAGCTCTGACTATGTATACCGCAGCAGCTGTATAGCAGCTCTGACTATGTATACCGTAGCTGTACAGCAGCTCTGACTATGTATACTGCAGCAGCTGTATAGCAGCTCTGACTATGTATACCGCAGCAGCTGTACAGCAGCTCTGACTATGTATACCGCAGCAGCTGTACAGCAGCTCTGACTATGTATACCGCAGCTGTATAGCAGCTCTGACTATGTATACTGCAGCAGGTATAGCAGCTCTGACTATGTATACCGCAGCAGCTGTATAGCAGCTCTGACTATGTATACCGCAGCAGGTGTATAGCAGCTCCGACTATGTATACAGCAGCTGTATAGCAGCTCTGACTATGTATACTGCAGCTGTATAGCAGCTCTGACTGTATACCGCAGCAGGTGTATAGCAGCTCTGACTATGTATACTGCAGCAGGTGTACAGCAGCTCTGACTATGTATACCGCAGCAGCTGTACAGCAGCTGACTATGTATACTGCAGGTGTATAGCAGCTCTGACTATGTATACTGCAGCTGTATAGCAGCTCTGACTGTGTATACCGCAGCAGCTGTACAGCAGCTCTGACTATGTATACTGCAGCAGGTGTATAGCAGCTATGACTATGTATACTGCAGCAGCTGTACATCAGCTCTGACTATGTATACCGCAGCAGGTGTATAGCAGCTCTGACTATGTATACTGCAGCAGCTGTACAGCAGCTCTGACTATGTATACCGCAGCAGGTGTATAGCAGCTCTGACTATGTATACCGCAGCAGCTGTACATCAGCTCTGACTATGTATACCGCAGCTGTATAGCAGCTCTGACTATGTATACCGCAGCAGATGTATAGCAGCTCTGACTATGTATACCGCAGCAGCTGTACAGCAGCTCTGACTATGTATACCGCAGCAGGTGTATAGCAGCTCTGACTATGTATACCGCAGCAGCTGTATAGCAGCTCTGACTATGTATACCGCAGCAGCTGTACAGCAGCTCTGACTATGTATACCGCAGCAGGTGTATAGCAGCTCTGACTATGTATACCGCAGCAGCTGTATAGCAGCTCTGACTATGTATACTGCAGCTGTATAGCAGCTCTGACTATGTATACTGCAGCTGTATAGCAGCTCTGACTATGTATACCGCAGCAGCTGTATAGCAGCTCTGACTATGTATACCGTAGCAGGTGTATAGCAGCTCTGACTATGTATACCGCAGCAGCTGTATAGCAGCTCTGACTATGTATACTGCAGCAGCTGTACATCAGCTCTGACTATGTATACCGCAGCTGTATAGCAGCTCTGACTGTGTATACCGCAGCAGCTGTATAGCAGCTCTGACTATGTATACCGCAGCAGCTGTACAGCAGCTCTGACTATGTATACTGCAGCAGCTGTGTAACAGCTCTGACTATGTATACTGCAGCTATACAGCAGCTCTGACTATGTATACCGCAGCAGCTGTATAGCAGCTCTGACTATGTATACTGCAGCAGGTGTACAGCAGCTCTGACTATGTATACTGCAGCTGTATAGCAGCTCTGACTGTGTATACCGCAGCGGTACAGCAGCTCTGACTATGTATACCGCAGCAGCTGTATAGCAGCTCTGACTATGTATACTGCAGCAGGTGTACAGCAGCTCTGACTATGTATACCGCAGCAGCTGTATAGCAGCTCTGACTATGTATACTGCAGCAGCTGTATAGCAGCTCTGACTGTGTATACCGCATCAGCTGTGTAGCAGCTCTGACTGTGTATACCGCAGCAGGTGTACAGCAGCTCTGACTATGTATACTGCAGCAGCTGTATAGCAGCTCTGACTATGTATACCGCAGCAGCTGTATAGCAGCTCTGACTATGTATACCGCAGCAGCTGTATAGCAGCTCTGACTATGTATACCGCAGCAGCTGTATAGCAGCTCTGACTGTATGTATACTGCAGCAGTTGTATAGCAGCTCTGACTATGTATACCGCAGCAGCTGTACAGCAGCTCTGACTATGTATACTGCAGCAGCTGTATAGCAGTTCTGACTATGTATACCGCAGCAGGTGTATAGCAGTTCTGACTATGTATACCGCAGCAGCTGTACAGCAGCTCTGACTATGTATACCGCAGCAGCTGTATAGCAGCTCTGACTATGTATTCAGCAGCAGCTGTATAGCAGCTCTGACTATGTATACTGCAGCAGGTATACAGCAGCTCTGACTATGTATACTGCAGCAGCTGTATAGCAGCTCTGACTATGTATACCGCAGCTGTATAGCAGTTCTGACTATGTATACCGCAGCAGCTGTATAGCAGCTATGACTATGTATACCGCAGCAGCTGTATAGCAGCTCTGACTATGTATACTGCAGCAGGTGTACAGCAGCTCTGACTATGTATACCGCAGCAGCTGTACAGCAGCTCTGACTATGTATACTGCAGCAGCTGTATAGCAGCTCTGACTATGTATACTGCAGCAGCTGTATAGCAGCTCTGACTATGTATACCGCAGCTGTATAGCAGTTCTGACTATGTATACTGCAGCAGCTGTATAGCAGCTCTGACTATGTATACTGCAGCTGTATAGCAGTTCTGATTATGTATACCACAGCAGCTGTACAGCAGCTCTGACTATGTGTACCGCAGCTGTATAGCAGTTCTGACTATGTATACCGCAGCAGCTGTATAGCAGCTCTGACTATGTATACCGCAGCAGCTGTATAGCAGCTCTGACTATGTATACCGCAGCAGCTGTATAGCAGCTCTGACTATGTATACCGCAGCAGCTGTATAGCAGCTCTGACTATGTATACTGCAGCAGCTGTATAGCAGTTCTGACTATGTATACCGCAGCAGGTGTACAGCAGCTCTGGCTATGTATACCGCAGCAGCTTTATAGCAGCTCTGACTATGTATACTGCAGCAGCTGTATAGCAGCTCTGACTATGTATACCGCAGCAGGTTTATAGCAGCTCGACTATGTATACCGCAGCAGCTGTATAGCAGCTCTGACTGTGTATACCGCATCAGCTGTATAGCAGCTCTGACTGTGTATACCGCAGCAGGTGTACAGCAGCTCTGACTATGTATACTGCAGCAGCTGTATAGCAGCTCTGACTATGTATACCGCAGCAGCTGTATAGCAGCTCTGACTATGTATACTGCAGCAGCTGTATAGCAGCTCTGACTATGTATACCACAGCAGCTGTATAGCAGCTCTGACTATGTATACTGCAGCAGGTGTATAGCAGCTCTGACTATGTATACCGCAGCAGCTGTACTGCAGCTCTGACTATGTATACCGCAGCTGTATAACAGCTCTGACTATGTAGTATGTATACTGCAGCAGCTGTATAGCAGCTCTGACTATGTATACCGCAGCAGCTGTACAGCAGCTCTGACTATGTATACCGCAGCTGATTGGTGATGAGGAGTGCATGTGTAATTGAGCCCCATCGTTTCTATTTTCCTTTTGACGGTTTTGCGAACTGTTTGCTGCAGGGAAAATGTTGATATTGCCTTAAAACCCACCTGTCCTGATGTACACGGAATGGGTAGGCTGCGAGTGTCGCTGCCGGTCCTGACACCTCTCCACTGTCCTGCTGTACGCAGAAGGTGGACACCAAGCGACGCCAGCTTGAGGACGACTACGTGGCGCTGCCCGGCGGCCAGGAGGCGCACTGGGAGGTTGTCGAGCGCGTGCTCTTCCTGTACGCCAAGCTGAACCCCGGCCAGAGCTATGTCCAGGGCATGAACGAGATCATCGGGCCCATCTACTACACGTTCGCCTCGGACCCGGACGTACGCTGGCGAGGTGAGCCATTCCAGGCTGCTGGGAGCGGTCGGTCAAAACGATCAGCGATACACTGTAAACCCGTCGGTAACCTAGCTGCCTGCGGAGGCCGGGTCAATGGGCCGACTCGATCGTATTCATGTACTTACTTACTGACGAGAATCATTCCATAAATATGGCTTAATGTTTAATGCAAGCCTTGGGATACATGCTAAGCGATACAAAACGCGGCAGACATTAACCCATTAAGTACCAAGGTATGTTCTAGATGGGTCGGATCAACAATGTTTTGGTCACAGTGAGAGGCACGTTGTAACATAGCCTCGAGAATGTCAGTTCTCTAACTTAACCTGTTGCCGAAATATAGAGGCGTGCCGTTTGGGCCAGGTGGTACAGAGAGTGACTTAGCGGCCTGGCGCCGTTCGGTCACCCGTCCCTGCGCGAGCGCCTACTGCTGCGTGCCCGGTAACCAGCTGACTCCTGCCCCCCCCCCCCCCCCCTGCTGCGTTCACACGCCGCTTTCCTCGTTAGTGGCTTGACAGATATTGACTAGGGGGCACTTGATAAGCGACCGTGGGACAATTACAAGGTCCCTTTGGCTAATAACGTAGTTTTTCCCATACTGACGATGACAATATAATAATACACATATTAAATGCACCAATGCTTTCTAGCATTTGTCTTGAACGTGAAGATAATCATTCTTTTTTCGGGTGTATTCCTATAGAAATGACACTCAGGGCTGGAAAACATCCTGGTTTCATGGCTAAGTCGGAGACCAAAATATGGACCTTTTCATTACTGATATGGAGACAAAGGGTTGCCCCCAAAAAGTCGTCAGTATTCAGTGAGGCAAAATAAAACGCCTTGGAATCAGCTCCATTGCCGTTGTTACCTTACCATAGGAGCATACATTCTTACCTGTGTATGATACTGCGCGATATTGTTTATAATGCATGGTTCGCAACAGGACCAGTGGAAAAGCAGCACATATTTGGGATAATCCCCGCAATTTTCTGGGGTCTCAGCCGAACGTTATTGACTGGGGGGAGGGGGGATATCCCCCCCCCCCCCTCTTCCGAACCAATGATCGCACGAGACGCGCCAGGCGGCATTCCAAAGCTCTCAATGAGGCGCATCTAAAGCATGCTCGATATTTTAAATTTGAGGTCGCATTTCATGTCACGGTCAGGTCAAAGGCCAAAATTGAGGTATTTGGGTTTATGGGCCATAATTTCCATACAAAGTCTTCGATTGCGACCATGATCACCCGATGTGCTCGCAAAGGTATAATACACATTCCACCATAGGCGTACCCAAAGGGGTGGGGGGGGGGCAAACAGGGAAATTGCCTCCCCCTGAAGGTTCGTACGTGCCCCCTATGGCCGCATGTGCCCCTTATGAAATAGGGCCCGAAGGGCCCTATTTGCGGCCAAATTTACCGATTTGGCAGAGCCTTGAAAACGCGTCTTTTTTCCTATCGTATCGAATAGATTTGACATTTGGCATTTTGCACCCCCATGACATTTTGTGATGTGATTGTTCCATTTGTTCCATGCGATTGTATTATTTCATATGTAACAAGGAATGGTTATTTCCGCCTTCCCCTGCCGGCCCGGTTATAGGAACCTGAGCAATTATAGGAACCTGAGCCCCTGCCGGCACAAGGCCCGGTTATAGGAACCTGAGCAATTATAGGCACCTGAGGGTAAACTCTGAGAGACATCTGGTAGGACAGCCGAAGTCATCCATTTGCGATTATCACCCATCCCACTGTTTAAAAGGGCGCTTGTCATTTTTCACCGAATCTCCCAGATTGACTGTTTAACGAGTGTATCGGTTTATAATTGAGCCTCGGCGGAAAATATATTAGACTCTCGCTTTTTCTTTCTACCCTCCCATATGGTCTATTAAGAAACTGTAGTGTGTTTAGTAAATGTCGCAATGATCAATTTTAATGCATAATCGCATTCGATCCAGGGTTGGCAGTGGGTGTCATCAAGTGGTTTTTGCCACTGGTTTTTACCGGTTAAACCGGCTGGCAAAAACCCCTTGTGGCAAAAAATGGCAAAAAGTGGCAAAAACTCGAATGAGCCAAATCTGATAGTTGTTTTGTACCAGATCAATTTAAGCCTTCTAGTGCATACTCAACATATTTAAGTAGTCTTGGTTTTGTTTATTTACCCGCCCAGTCCAATCGACCTGGCTCACCCGCCCGGTCCAGACGAAAACACCCAGCCCCACCTGGTGACCGAGGCAGATATGACTGCAGCCATCGCCTCCTTCGACACTGGCTCCAGCACAGGGCTGGATGGGCTTATGATCCTTCAGATGGCCGCGCATCTGAAGGATTTGACTGGGCGGTCAGCGGGAGAGGCTCGTTTACGTCTCACTACTGCTCTAACCAGGTCTGGTCAACACTGCACTCAACGGCGAAATACCTCTTGCGGCACGTGCAGCCTTCTATGGAGCTACGCTGCTTGCCCTACCTGATGGCGGCATCAGACCGATCGCTGTTGGCTCCGTCTACCGAAGACTGACGTCGAAGGCAGGCCTCAAGCCGTTAAGTGCTCAGCTAGGCCAGGAACTGCGCCTCACACAGCTGGGTTACGGTACGCCAGGAGGCTGCGAAGCTGCAGTCCACGCCTCACGACAGTTTATCCAGCACATGGATGAAGACAGCGTTGTGAAAATAGATATGCGTAACGCCTTTAACACTGTGCGCCGTGATCACTTCCTCCGGGCCGTGCGTGAGCATCCTCCTGCTCTATATCCCGTGCTCTGGAAGGCGTACTCTCAGCCGACCCCTCTCTACTTCGGCACCACCGAGATATCGTCAGCAACGGGGATGCAGCAAGGAGATCCCTGCGGACCTGCTGTATTCTCCCTGACTATTTACTCAATCGCAAATGATGTCTCGGATTTTAACTGCTGGTACCTGGATGATGGAACCATCAGCGGAGATGTGGACAGTGTCTTCAACGACCTGGAGCGGCTGATCCCTGCCATGACTAGCATCGGCCTCGTCCTCAACCCCGCTAAATGCGAAATAATCTTGCCCAGGAATGCCTCTGACGGACAAAGAAGCTCCACTGCAGATAAACTCCGTAGCATCGTCCCCGGAGTTGCTATCCTCAAAGACCACGAGTTGACGACGCTTGGGTCTCCGATCACAGAGGCCGCAGCTGAACTGATGATGAAAAGCAAGGAGCAACTGGAGCTAATGTTGGAGCGGCTTCAGCACCTGGACGCCCACTCAGCCTTCTTCCTCCTAAGAAACAGCCTGTGGCTACCAAAGTTCCAGTACCTGCTGAGAGTTGGGCCCCTCTATCGCCAGCCAGAAGTTCTACAGCCACTGGACGACTCACTCAAGTCGGCGCTCATCGCCATAGCCAACGTGAGATTCGATGATGGTAGTTGGAACCAAGCCGTCCTGTCAACAAGATACGGAGGCCTCGGGCTCCGCCGCTTAGTGGATGTAGCTCTGCCCAGCTACGTGGCTTTTCTACACTCCTGCCATCAGCTCATCTCCTCCATGCTGCCCACACCTAAGTCCCAGTGTTGTGCGTGAGTGTGCGGTGGCAGTTGAGGACTGGAAAGTTGTGGCCGGCGACTCAGAAGTACCACAAGGGGACGCCAAACGCCAACAGCGGACGTGGGGCTCCACCATCGCTGAGCGTCGTCGAGACTCCATGCTCTCGGAGGCGAATCAGTGATATACATGTGTTTAAGATCACAGTCAAGTATCGATATCGGCTCAGCGTTCATTCGACTGCATTTGACAAAGAGACAATCGTTAAAGTGCAGGTTTGTAATTTTCAGATATGAAGACAAATCTCGTTCGTTCTTCACTTTAATATCTCTAAAAAGTCTTTAAAGGCGGGCACCACGGGGAGTGTAATTTTCAGTATTGTAGTTTTCAGATATGAAGACTAGTCTCGTTCGTTCTTCACGTTAGTACCTCTAAAAAGCATTTAACCCGCGCCACGCTGGGGTCTCCAGCCGAACGCGCCCCGCTGGAGGGGGGACAGATCCCCCCCCCCCCCCCCCTCCCCTGTTGTTTGTTGTTTTTCAGCTTGTATTTTTACAGAGCATCACTTTCTTAACGATACCAAACTTTACATAGGCGGGCAACACAAAATCGTAGTTTGCTAACATTCAAAATACCTTGAAGCGTGAAAATATAAGTGGAAAGGACATAATTCAAAAACTTCTAGATATGAGAGATAGGGTTAGATAGGTATGTCCGAGTTATGGACATTTATCATAGCCCATATAGGCGCGTTGCGGGCGGCGCGCCGTGCCGCGTCGTGTCGGCCCCTTCGCGGCACAGCGGGCAGATATCCGTACTGCAGCCCGGCTGGTCACACTGGGCCCAGTTTCGCTGCTGACTCCGGCCGATCGATCCTGTGCAGGTACTGCACGGACCCTGACCAGTGCCGGCCCGGACCTGGTGGACATCCACCGCGACGTCCCGGTCGACACCGGTCACCGGGGGCGGGATTCTCGGGCCCATCAGGTCGCTGTACCACCCGGGCGGCCACCTCGCCCGCGCCTCTGTACCTCGCCCGCGCAGCTCTGCACGCCGCTCGGAAGACGGTGCGGACGTCTACTGCGACCTCATCCTGGTCAAGCAGTGACGCTTCCGTGGCGAGGATGTCGGCTCTCTCGTTGCCCGGGATGGCACAGTGGGAGGGCACCAACTGGAGGCCAACAAGACTCTTCCGTTAGCTGCCAGGATCTGCAGCGCCTCCCAGATCTCTACCCCGAGGGGCGACGTCTGAGCTGCTGCTCCGGTGCGTAGGCTGGACAGGGCTGACTGCGAGTCCGTGCAGACGATCATTGGGTCTTCATCGATGGTCGGGAAGTTGGCCGTGTAGACGATCATTGGGTCTTGATCGATGGTCGGGAAGTTGGCCGTGTAGACGATCATTGGGTTTTGATCGATGGTCGGGAAGTTGGCCGTGTAGACGATCATTGGGTTTTGATCGATGGTCGGGAAGTTGGCCGTGTAGACGATCATTGGGTCTTCATCGATGGTCGGAAAGTTGGCCGTGTAGACGATCATTGGGTCTTGATCGATGGTCGGGAAGTTGGCCGTGTAGACGATCATTGGGTTTTGATCGATGATCGGGAAGTTGGCCGTGTAGACGATCATTGGGTCTTGATCGATGGTCGGGAAGTTGGCCGTGTAGACGATCATTGGGTCTTGATCGATGGTCGGGAAGTTGGCCGTGTAGACGATCATTGGGTCTTGATCGATGGTCGGGAAGTTGGCCGTGTAGACGATCATTGGGTCTTAATCGATGGTCGGGAAGTTGGCCGTGTAGACGATCATTGGGTCTTGATCGATGGTCGGGAAGTTGGCCGTGTAGACGATCATTGGGTCTTGATCGATGGTCGGGAAGTTGGCCGTGTAGACGATCATTGGGTCTGCATCGATGGTCGGGAAGTTTTCCGTGTAGACGATCATTGGGTCTTGATCGATGGTCGGGAAGTTGGCCGTGTAGACGATCATTGGGTCTTGATCGATGGTCGGAAAAGTTGGCCGTGTAGACGATCATTGGGTCTTGATCGATGGTCGGGCAGTTGACGAGTAACTGGAGAGCGGACCGGAGTGCCACCAGCTCCGCCCTGTAGCTCGAGCAGAGGGCTCCAGCAGGGGCCCGGATCTCGTGCTCGTCCCCGTTAGGGAACTCGATGTCAACCCCTGCTCCACCCAGCTGCACGCCCCTGCTGGCCGAGCCGTCTGTCCACACTCAGGTTGAGCATTGGGGGAGGGACCCCAGGTAGAACTGGGTGGCCGCTTGGAGTCGCAGCTGTGGAGACGCACCAGGTTGGAGGCACATGCCGACGTCCAGAGAGAAAGTCACCTCCGGAGTCCTCCCAGGGAGTGGATTGGTGTTCCGAGTGGCCCAGGGATCCCTAGTCGGCCCAATCCTCTTCCTCATTGTCATCAATGACCTAGCCAACTTCCTTCCCCACGGCCGCCTACTGCCCTACGCCGACGGCACCCAACTCCTCGACTCCGCCACTCCCGATGCCGTCGGTCTCTCCGACTTGAAAGTCCGTGTCGAGGAGTCCATCCAGTGCCTTTAAAATTGGTGTCAGTCTAATAGCCTCAAAATGAACCCCAAAAAGACAGACTTCATGCTGGTTGGCACCATTAAAAAGACCAAAAACTTCCACATACTACTTCTGGCACAGATATTCACCCATCATCTTCAGTGAAGTACTGGGTGTACTCCTCGACCAACACCTCACCTGGGAACCCCATATCTCCTCAATCGTTCGGCGCTGCAACGCAGTCCTCGTGGCCCTCTGGAAAAAATGGCACCATTTCACTTTTCTGAAGCTCCTAGTCCAAATTCACGTCTTTCCGCACGCACATCCTCTACTGCCTGTCTGTCTGGGGTGGAGTGGCCGAGTATCTCCTAGATAGAGTGCAGAGAATGATCAACTTCGCTGCCAGGCTCGTTAGGGGTGTTCGCCGCAGCGATCACATATCTCCTGCTCTTAACCCGCGCCCCGCTGGGGGTAGGGGGGGGGGCAATCTAATCTGCCCCCTCCCGGATTTTCTCAATAACTTAACTATGATAGATATCGACGTGAAACTTACCTTACCTTATGCTGCATCAATTCTACACAAAATTTCAATGAAATTGATGTGGTACTTTGGGAGATAATGACGTTTTAATGACGTCATGTCATGCCATTTTTGGTGAAAAAAACGATAAATGTTTGAAAAATCGTAGAAAATCGAGTTTTGAAGAAAATTGCAAATGAAAAACGTGAAAAGAAAGGAAATAACATTCTCTTCACCGTGGCTATCTCGGATTTGGGAAATTTGGGTTTTTGACCCCTAAAAATAATACACTTTTTCAGAAAATTGTCACAAAATAAAACAAAATATAAAAATAAGATATTAAAAAAACGGAATATATATGAGAGAACCAAGTATGGACGATACCAAAACCAAATTTCAAAGCAATATCTTTATTTGTGACTGACTTATGGCTCCCTAAGTATAAGTAACTCATGACGTCATTTTTTTAAGTTACGTTTTTTTTATTAACCAAATACGAACAAATAAATGTCACCGCTGTATTTCTGCGACAAAAATGGTCTAGAAACATGCCTTGTGTATTTAGATTAATCAATTTCAAATGTTGACCTCACATGACCCAACCTTGACCTTATATGGTGTCAGGTTGTGAAAATGGCTGCTACTATCGAATTATACGTGTAAAATAACCGATAAAACATGTGTTGCATGACTTTCGTAGACATCTTGCCAACGGTGACCTTTTGTGAGCTGGTCAGTGGTCTTGGCCTTGACCTTTGCTTCCAATTTGACTTTTGCTTAATGCGGGAGATGCATTATACCTTTGAGAGCACTTTGTGCGATAACAGTCTCAATATAAGGCTTTAAATGGAAAATATGGCCCCAAAACTCAAATATCTCAATTTTGCCCTTTGACCTGACCGTGACCTGACATGTTACATTATTTTGGCAATGTCGCGTATGCTTTAGATGCGTCTCATTGAGAGCTTTCGATTGCCGCCGTGTGCGTCTCGCTGCGGTTATTGGTTCGGAAGATAACGAAGGGGGCAGAATCCCCCCCCCCCCCCCCCAGCGGGGCGCGGATTAAAGCATTTGGATGGCGGAGAGTCGCGGAACTTGTGCACCACCGTGACTGCCTGAACGTGCACGTGCGTGACTGCCTGACCAGCTGCATGTCAGCGAGTCGACCCACGCTCTGCGTGCTCTTTTTGTCACGCGTGCCGAGTCTTCCCAACGTCAGACTCGGGCTGTTTCGGACGGCGTTGGCTCACTGCATCTGCTGCGCGTCCGGCTGACCGCCACCCAGCGGCAGTTCCCGTACCAGGCTGCCGCCGTGTGGAACCGACTGCCAGCGGCAGCCGTCCATGCCCGCTCGCGCCGCGCGTTCTTGACTGCTTTAGATCGCTGACTCGCCGACTGTATCGCTTTTATTGTGTGTGAGTGTGGTGTATGTGCTGCATTATGAGCCATGTATGTAGTAATGACTAGGTGCAGAATACCCACTATGTAGACACTCCTTCTAATATATGTACTATGAACTACGTCACGGAGGGTTCATGTGACGGGCTTCGTAGCCTGTGGCGGAGGAATCACGATAACGGAACCAACCGGCAGAGGCACCCAGACGTGGGCGTTCCGGCGGGACAACTTACTAGCTCCTCCCGTACGGAGCTCGTCGAACTGAACCAACCGGCAGAGGCACCCAGACGTGGGCGTTCCGGCGGGAGAACTTACTAGCTCCTCCCGTACGGAGCTCGTCGAACTGAACCAACCGGCAGAGGCACCCAGACGTGGGCGTTCCGGCGGGACAACTTACTAGCTCCTCCCGTACGGAGCTCGTCGAACTGAACCAACCGGCAGAGGCACCCAGACGTGGGCGTTCCGGCGGGACAACTTACTAGCTCCTCCCGTACGGAGCTCGTCGCGCTGGACGACATCACGGGGCCCCTGAACCGATCCCAACTTCTCAGATAGGCACTGCCCCCCTCTCCCTTCCTAAAACTCAAAGACGCCCCATGGGAACCACAAGCGTCATGTTTGGCCAACATCCACAAGGGGCTCCGGTCCCTAAGAGAGCGGGGCAAGCAACTCCAACTCGTCTGGGTCCCGGGCCACGCGGGAGTGAAGGGAATCGAGGACACCGACGGCGCGCCAATGAAGTACGAACCAGGAATACGGCAAACAACACCAACCCGGTCAACCTGCAAACAGCGAAGACGGCGATCTGACTAACATGCAAGAGAAAGTGGGCCGGATCGTATAACAAGAGCGTGCGGCCCGACCATCTTCACAAAAGGGTCACCGAGGGGAAATCCCCTTCCGTTAACAAACAGTGGACAAGACAGGAACGGAACAAGTGGTATACCACCAACTACGAGTGAATCGATGCCCCCTCCTACGGGAGACACTCCCGTGATGGAGGCGATC
>JAXIVJ010012401.1:0-40479 GCA_036785665.1 Chirona hameri
CATACAAGGGTAACGTATAATTGTTCAATGGATGACCAATCGATGCACTTTCAAAACAAAGAGGTCATAGAGCCGGCTCTTTAGACGCGGTGGGCAGCACGGCGCCAGGCCTGGGCTGGCTGTTCGGCTGAACTTTCCGACCTGTACGGCGCTGGAGCACGGAACAGGGATGTATTTAGTACGTAATTTGCGGCCCATGAACGTTGATTGGCTCTGTTCACCTCAGGTCCTGACGATGTTGTAATGGTGTGCTGCTCGACCCATGACTCTCGCGGTGCAGTCAGTGGTTATGAATTCTCAGATAGTCGCTTCCAGATGTTTGTCGGCTGCCAGGTGCAATCATGTGTTAGGTGTGCAGTGTGCATCACTCCACCGTGGTACTGTCTGTACTCTGTCATCAAAGCCGAATGCAGAACTATGCGTTCTACTGAAATCGGGGTGTGTGTGTGGGTTAACCGCGAGCCAACAAGCTCGACTGCAAATTGTGAATCACTCTGCTCCCGAAGTTATCCATGAACAATAACCAGAAAACAATGTAGAAAACAGCATTGTTTTATTATTTGGTAAAACAATGAAAAATGGTGACCTTCAATATCTAGAATTGCCTTTTTCCTTGGTGTGCTTCGTTTTTGTTGTTGTTGCAACGCTGTATCAAGTTTGGGATTCATATTATTTTCAGTTATTTTAACAAATACAAAGACATTCTGGAAACGTGAAGTGGATTTTGATTTACCTGGGACGGCTTCAGTCTAAAAAAATGAAATGAAGAGGTTAAACTCCACCACATGATGAATACAGGGCTCAATTAGTTGTGCTCTTTTTCGGGCCCGTTTCATTCCTGTGGGTACACGGGGTAGATTGGAGCGACTTCGTATAACAAACTGCGAAGGTCGGGAGCCTTTCATCGCCGCGTCCCGGCATCCAGTTTATCGGCCGTGGTAACATCGGCTCCTTTCTGAGGAAGGATGCCTGATGAAGACGTCCTTCCCCACTCAGCAAGGACGCCGATTGGAAAAATGTGTTTTGTGGTCAATTGAAACGTCTCGTTCGGTGGTTCGTGTGTAATTAATGTTTCGGTTGTTTGTTTTCCGGTGTGAAGCAACTGTTGACGAATCACTTGGAAATTTGTCCTCACTTTGAACAGCATGTGACTAATCTAAAAATCAGTTGCTTCAAGACAAAGAAGTGATTCATCTTAAGCCAAACATAGGACGGCTAAGGTGCGGTTCAAATACAGATAGACATACAAGTGCATATATTCGCATGCATAAAAATAGACAGCTAATTCACTGTATATGGCGAACAATCTTACAAGTTTAGTGTTTGTTGTCCTTTCTGAGACTCATATTCGATCGGTACGGCCATTTTAGCAGGCATGTGACGTCACACAGCTACCTGATCTCCTCATCAGGGACAGGAAACTATGTATACTGATCGAAATCGGGTCAAATGCAATTTTCCAGACTAGCTAATCATGTGCCATGCTCTGATTGCTGCAGCTAGTCCTGCGGTCAGGGGTGCTGACCTCTGAGGAAGCTGTGTCCTCTGTCCCGGCTGGTGCTGGCAGGCTGACCGTTCCCCGGGTCAGGGTCAGGTCAGGGGTACTGACTTCTGAGGAAGCTGTGTCCTCTGGCCCGACTGGTGCTGGCAGGCTGACCGTTCCCCGGGTCAGGGTCAGGTCAGGGGTGCTGACTTCTGGGAGAGCTGTGTCCTCTGGCCCGACTGGTGCTGGCAGGCTGACCGTTCCCCGGGTCAGAGTCAGGTCAGATGTACTGACTTCTGATGGAGCTGTGTCCTCTTGCCCGACTGGTGCTGGCAGGCTGACCGTTTGACCGTTCCCCGGGTCAGGGTCAGGTCAGGGGTGCTAACTTCTGAGAGAGCTGTGTCCTCTGGCCCGACTGGTGCTGGCAGGCTGACCGTTCCCCGGGTCAGGGTCAGGTCAGGGGTGCTGACCTCTGAGGAAGCTGTGTCCTCTGGCCCGGCTGGTGCTGGCAGGCTGACCGTTCCCCGGGTCAGGGTAAGGTCAGGGGTGCTGACTTCTGATGGAGCTGTTTCCTCTATCCCGGCTGGTGCTAGCAGGCTGACCGTTCCCCGGGTCCAGCCGGCCGCACTTCGGTCCGGTCTGGCCAGGCCACCGTCCGTCCACGGTGGTGACTCGTGAGGTACCGGACGGTGCAACGGCCTATCACCGCCCGGGGCCGGGGCCGGGGCCGGGGCCGGGGCCGGGGCCGGGGCCGGGGGGGGGGGTACACGATCGTCACTGATGGGGATCTCCCGGTGGGATACAGCCAGCCATGGATACAAGCACCGACACAGACGCAGTTACAGTTCATCTCGCTGATCGAAGCTTCACTCGCCTATAGCGTCTCACAGCAGATCAAATTCCGCTAAGATCACAAACAAAACCGGTCACAGTCAGTCGCAGTGCGTCACAGCAGTCAAGGATAAACGCAAATCGCGTGCAATGGAGTCCCATTCACTCAACCATTCACGGTCAATGTGGTTAGTATCCGGCATCACTGATGTGTTTAAACACCACATCCGCGCACGGTCAGATTTGTGACATTCTCTGTCTTTTTCTGCAACACTTAGCACATTCATTCATTGTATGTTAGATTGCTAATTTTTCATGGCACAGTATTGATTCTGATCTTCATATATCTTTTCCTTTCATCATCTCAATAGCCTCAATATTATTGAAGTTGATAAGTAACATGTTAACTGGGTAAGTGCGTGGATAACTGGGTAAGTACGGACCCACGTCTCTGGGTAAGTGCGTGGGACTTTGTCAGGAGTACCTCTGAACGAAACATGTAGTCGTGAGGTTTCGAATTGTCCATTTAGGCGATCACTGTACCTAGGGATCCTCAGTAGCAGAAGACAATATTTTTAGGCAACTTCGTCATTCGGAGATGTCATGTGACCCTTGTGACATAATGTTATTCCCACACTTTGTGACTTTGTGTACTGACATCATGAACATATGTGGGTGTGTGAGTTCTGAATATATATCCGAACCTGGCGGGCCTCGGAAATCTCGGTGGCGGCCGCGCTCCGCTGACGACCTTGGCAATGTCACGCGTGGACAGCTCGGCTGTTTAGCGATGCCGCGATGCCGCACCGGAGTGATGCCGGCGCCATCAGACCGTCAGGCGGCGCGCTGTCCGCTGCTGGTGCCGAAGCCCTGCAGCTCAGCGTGTTCCCTGCACCCTCCCTGCAGCCGGGAAGCCAGGGACGGAGCCCGGCTAGCCTGGCTCGGCCGCTGTCCGGCGGAGCTGCGGTTCAGTCGCCACAGTCTCCCGACATTGCCGCCTTTTGTCTCGCGCCGGAGCTGACTCACGCTCTGCAATGATGTCTGGCGGGTTCGAGCCGGGCGCTTCAGACGCTGCCCGCCGCCGCTGAGGGCAATGATGTCTCGCGGGTTCGAGCCGGGCGCCTCAGACGCTGCCCGCCGCCGCTGAGGGCAATGATGTCTCGCGGGTTCGAGCCGGGCGCTTCAGACGCTGCCCGCCGCCGCTGAGGGCCGGCCGGGTGTCGGCGCCGGCTCAGACGGACGACTCGGAAGCAGCGACGTGCCCTCCGCTGAACCCGAGCTGCCATTGTCTCTGGCGGTGAGGAGCCGGTAGCGGCGCCGGCCGACTGTTTATAGCCCCAGATGACGGTCGCCGCTGCTGCTGATGTCTGCCTTCTGGGGGTGGCATGGGGAGGACGGCCGCTGCTGCTGATGTCTGCCTGCTGGGGGTGGTATGGGAAGGACGGCCGCTGCTGCTGATGTCTGCCTGCTGGGGGTGGCACGGGGAGGACGGCCGCTGCTGCTGATGTCTGCCTGCTGGGGGTGGTATGGGAAGGACGGCCGCTGCTGATGATGTCTGCCTGCTGGGGGTGGTACGGGTAGGACGGCCGCTGCTGCTGATGTCTGCCTGCTGGGGGTGGTACGGGGAGGACGGCCGCTGCTGCTGATGTCTGCCTGCTGGGGAGGATGGCCGCTGCTGCTGATGTCTGCCTGCTGGGGGTGGCACGGGGAGGATGGCCGCTGCTGCTGATGTCTGCCTGCTGGGGGTGGCACGGGGAGGACGGCCGCTGCTGCTGATGTCTGCCTGCTGGGGGTGGCACGAGAAGGACGGCCGCTGCTGCTGATGTCTGCCTGCTGGGGGTGGCACGGGGAGGACGGCCGCTGCTGCTGATGTCTGCCTGCTGGGGGAGGATGGCCGCTGCTGCTGATGTCTGCCTGCTGGGGAGGACGGCCGCTGCTGCTGATGTCTGCCTGCTGGGAGTGGCACGGGGAGGACGGCCGCTGCTGCTGATGTCTGCCTGCTGGGGGTGGCACGGGGAGGATGGCCGCTGCTGATGATGTCTGCCTGCTGGGGGTGGTACGGGAAGGACGGCCGCTGCTGCTGATGTCTGCCTGCTGGGGGTGGCACGGGGAGGACGGCCGCTGCTGCTGATGTCTGCCTGCTGGGGGAGGATGGCCGCTGCTGCTGATGTCTGCCTGCTGGGAGTGGCACGGGGAGGACGGCCGCTGCTACTGATGTCTGCCTGCTGGGGGTGGTACGGGGAGGATGGCCGCTGCTGCTGATGTCTGCCTGCTGGGAGTGGCACGGGGAGGATGGCCGCTGCTGCTGATGTCTGCCTGCTGGGGGTGGTATGGGAAGGACGGCCGCTGCTGCTGATGTCTGCCTGCTGGGGGTGGCACGGGGAGGACGGCCACTGCCCAGTGTGGCGCACCACATAGTCCAGGAGGCATAGGTGTCGATTTATATACTTTTGGTGTGGCCCTCGCCCCCCCCCCCCCAATGGTACCTTCGTCCCCCCCCACAATGTTTAACCTCGCCCCTCATGTTTTTGGCCGCTGGTGGATCCAGGAGGGGGCAAAGCGGCCAAGCCTCCCACACCGCCTGAAATCAACAAACAAATTGAAACGTTCCCTATTTCAAAAGAAAATCGAAGCAGTTTTTACTAAGAAACGTTTGTTTTAAATCACCTCTTCATGTATAAAGAGTCGAAATCCGGTGAATTGCATATACATGTGTGATACTTTTTGGGATTTGCTCCCCAAACCAACTTGTTTGCCTTTCTGGATCCGCCCTTGTCCTCTGGCCTCAGATAAGGTACCTGAAACATACAGGTTTCATTCGCAGTGATTCATTGACAACCAAGCTTCTGATAATTTGTTTAGTTCTATGAACCGTAGGTCCTCCTAATACCACCTTCGTCACGTCGCACGAAGAAACCGGGGGGAATATCGGCGAAGCAATGCTTTTCTCCTATGTGAAGTTTTTAGTTGTTTCCTTTTCTTGCGATCTGGAGGCATTGATTTGGAAGTCATATTTTAGCGCCGATTTGAGTTTGGGCATGCAAATAGTCTCAGTGCTGCGTGATGCGCGTGCAATTTCACCTCGTACCCATGTACATGAGTCATGACTGGTCACTGGAGCTTTTCGACAGTAGATTGACGGTGTTTGAAACGGACATTACAAGTCCTGGATGGAAATATAATCGTAGTACACCGTTTTGCGTGTCATAGCTATAGTATATTTTTGTGTATAGATGGGTGACAGTCTTACCTCCCATTCAGACTTGTATACGATTCAACTCTGATTGAGCCGCGACTCATGAATCGAGCAGTTTTTGCGACTCGAACTGATTGAGTCGCTAAAATTTTAAGGACTTGGCTTTGTGTCGTGATTGAATCGATGAGCTCAGGTAGAAACCATGATTGAGTCGACAACAAATATTTAGAGAGCTGACTGAGTCGGGCTCGCGACTCAATCAACAAACATTTTAAGCTCAAAAGAAACCACCAAAACTTCAAGTTTTCAACCATGTAGGTAATATCCATCAACAATTTCAACATATAAATACAGATGCAGCACTATCAAATCACTTCTCAGTTCAAAGTTGCAAATTTAGTCATAGTTTGAGTTGTGATTGAGTCGTTGTATGATTCAAAATGATTGAGTCGGGACTGAAATGGCTCAAGGTCATTTTGAATCGCTTGAGTCGAAAGCTCTGCAGCTCAGTCTTCGATTAAATCGAATGCAAACAATTGAAGGTCTGATTGAGTCGTGATTGAATCGACTAATGTTGATTTTGAGTCGTGATTGAATCATTCGAGAGGAAAAAAAATGAATTGTATACATGTCTGCTCCCATTGCCGTCTAGCTTGAACTTTATTGGGAGTGAGTCCGCTTGACCTGACCTATAGGTCAGTTCTACCTCAGGTAGCGGCTTTATGTATAGAACCGTGACTTAGAATGCTCCCGGGTAACTCAATCAGAAAAGGTGCGCAAATAATAAATAATACGATGCCCGGTAGACATGAAAATGACGGCGCTTTGCGAGGCCGTTTTTTTATATTTTCGAAGAATCTTTGAGCGTGTTCAAACAACCCTAGCAATATGGAGGATAAAGTTTGTCCCCACATGAAATGCTGGCAATACCACAACAGTGGTATTGCCAGTCAATGGCGCACATTTCGAACGTCATTGACTGGGGAGGGGGGGGGGACATCGGCTCCTCGTTATCTTTCGAACCAATGAGCACAGCGAGACGTACAAGAAGGCATTCGAAAACTCTCAATAAGACGCATTCCAATCATGCTCGATTTGTTTTTATTGATGTCAAATATCAGGTCACGGTAAGGTCAAAGGTCAAAGTCGACGTATTTGAGTCTATGGGCCATACTTTCCATCCAAAGTCTTCGATTGCGATCATTATCATCCAAAGTGCTCTTAAAGATAAAATCCACATCCCGCATGAGCAAAAGTGAGAATTTTGGCAAATCTCATGGTCAAGGTCAGGTCACAAAAGGTAACTATGTGCAAACAAAAATATACGAAAGCCATGCGACACTTGTTCATTTAATTATTTTACACGTATAATTCGATCGTGTAATTCGATCCTCATTTCAGTGCAGTTAAAACTCGTGTGTAGTGACGTCACTAAATATAGTCACTATATCAGTCAACCAAAGTTTTACGTTGATGTCGCTATTGATTTTTGAGCTATTGCGAAAATACGTCAGGGGAGATATCCCCCCCCAGTCAATGTCAGGTTAACATTGCCGTTTTACTGAGTTGACTTGTTCCAAGTAAGACCTCGGACCTTCTGGAGGATGCAGACCGGCCAAAAACGTTGGTTTGAGAGGCCGTCCCACAGAAGTCCAAAACTTATGATATTTCGTCTGTTTTTGCATTACAAATTGATTCAAAAATACTCTCCTTTGTCTAAGTTGACTATAATTTCTTTAAAATGTATAAAGCCATGACGCTGATAGGCTCCCTTTGGATCCGTCCCTGTTCGCCCCCCCCCCCCCAATCGTTCCCAAAAATCGACACCGCTGCCAGGAGGGCTCCTCTGTCGCAGTCAGACTGGAACATTGGGGGCATATAACTGGAGCATTGGGAACATATAACTGGAGCATTGGGGACATGTAACTGGAGCATTGGGGACATATAACTGGAGCATTGGGGACATATAACTGGAGCATTGGGGACATATAACTGGAGCATTGGGAACATATAACTGGAGCATTAAGGACATATAACTGGAGCATTGGGGACATATAACTGGAGCATTAGGGACATATAACTGGAGCATTGGGGACATATAACTGGAACATTGGGGACATATAACTGGAGAATTGGGGAATATAACTGGAGCATTGGGGACATATAACTGGAGCATTGGGGACATATAACTGGAACATTGGGACATATAACTGGAACATTGGGGACATATAACTGGATCATTGGGGACATATAACTGGAGCATTGGGGACATATAACTGGAGCATTGGGGACATATAACTGGAGCATTGGGGACATATAACTGGAGCATTGGGGACATATAACTGGAGCATTGGGGACATATAACTGGAGCATTGGGGAAATATAACTGGAGCATTGGGGACATAAAACTGGAGCATTGAGGACATATAACTGGAGCATTGGGGACATATAACTGGAGCATTGGGGACATATAACTGGAGCATTGGGAACATATAACTGGAGCATTGGGGACATATAACTGGAGCATTGGGGACATATAACTGGAGCATTGGAGCATCAGACTGGAGCATTGGGGACATATAACTGGAGCATTAAGGACATATAACTGGAGCATTGGGGACATATAACTGGAGCATTGGGGACATATAACTGGAGCATTGGGGACATATAACTGGAGCATTGGGAACATATAACTGGAGCATTGGGGAAATATAACTGGAGCATTGGGGACATATAACTGGAGCATTAGGGGCATATAACTGGAGCATTGGGGACATATAACTGGAACATTGGGGACATATATCTGGAACATTGGGGACATATAACTGGAGCATTGGGGACATATAACTGGAGCATTGGGGAAATATAACTGGAGCATTGGGGACATATAACTGGAGCATTAGGGACATATAACTGGAGCATTGTGGACATATAACTGGAACATTGGGGACATATAACTGGAACATTGGGGACATATAACGGGAGCATTGGGAACATATAACTGGGGCATTGGGAAAATATAACTGGAGCATTGGGGACATATAACTGGAGCATTGGGGAAATATAACTGGAGCATTGGGGACATATAACTGGAGCATTGAGGACATATAACTGGAGCATTGGGGACATATAACTGGAGCATTGGGGACATATAACTGGAGCATTGGGGACATAAAACTGGAGCATTGGGGACATATAACTGGAGCATTAGAGCATCATACTGGAGCATTGGGGATATATAACAGGAGCATTAAGGACATATAACTGGAGCATTGGGGACATATAACTGGAGCATTGGGGACATATAACTGGAGCATTGGGGACATATAACTGAAGCATTGGGGGCATATAACTGGAGCATTCGGGACATATAACTGGAGCATTGGGGACATATAACTGGAGCATTGGGGACATATAACTGGATCATTGGGGACATATAACTGGAGCATTGAGTACATATAACTGGAGCATTGGGAACATATAACTGGAGCATTGTGAACATATAACTGGAGCATTGGGACATATAACTGGATAATTGGGGACATATAACTGGAGCATTGGGGACATATAACTGGAGCATTGGGGACATATAACTGGAGCATTGGGGACATATAACTGGAACATTGGGAACATATAACTGGAACAATGGGGACATATAACTGGAGCATTGGGAACATATAACTGGATAATTGGGGACATATAACTGGAGCATTGGGGACATATAACGGGAGCATTGGGACATATAACTGGATCATTGGAGCATCAGCCTGGAGCATTGGGGACATATAACTGGAGCATTGGGGACATATAACTGGAACATTGGGGACATATAACTGGAGCATTAAGGACATATAACTGGAACATTGGGGACATATAACTGGAACATTGGGGACATATAACTGGAGCATTGGGGACATATAACTTGAGCACTGAGTACATATAACTGGAGCATTGGGGACATATAACTGGAACATTAGGGACATATAACTGGAGCATTGGGGACATATAACTGGAGCATTGGGGACATATAACTGGAACATTGGGAACATATAACTGGATAATTGGGGACATATAACTGGAGCATTGGGAACATATAACTGGAGTATTGGGGACATATAACTGGAGCATTGGGGACATATAACTGGAGCAATGGGGACATATAACTGGATCATTGTGGACATATAACTGGAGCATTGGGGACATATAACTGGAGCATTGGGGACATATAGCTGGAGCATTGAGGACATATAACTGGAGCATTAAGGACATATAACTGGAGCATTGGGGACATATAACTGGAGCATTGGGGACATATAACTGGATCATTGGTGACATATAACTGGAGCATTGGGGACATATAACTGGATCATTGGGGACATATAACTGGAGCATTGGGGACATATAAATGGATCATTGGGGACATATAACTGGAGCATTGGGGACACATAACTGGATCATTGGGGACATATAACTGGAGCATGGGGACATATAACTGGATCATTGGGGACATATAGCTGGAGCATTGGGGACATATAACTGGAGCATTAAGGACATATAACTGGAGCATTGGGAACATATACCTGGAGTATTGGGGACATATAACTGGATCATTGGGGACATATAACTGGATCATTGGGGACATATAACTGGAGCATTGGGAACATATAACTGGAGCATTAAGGACACATAACTGGAGCATTGGGGACATTCAACTGGAGCATTGGGGACATATAACTGGAGCAATGGGGGACATATAACTGGAGCATTGGGGACATATAACTGGAGCATTGGGAACATATAACTGGAGCATTAAGGACATATAACTGGAGCATTGGGGACATATAACTGGAGCAATGGGGGACATATAACTGGAGCAATGGGGGACATATAACTGGAGCATTGGGGACATATAACTGGAGCATTGGGGACATATAACTGGATCATTGGGGACATATAACTGGAGCATTGGGGACATATAACTGGAGCATTAAGGACATATAACTGGAGCATTGGGGACATATAACTGGAGCATTGGGGACATATAACTGGAGCATTGGGGACATATAACTGGAGCATTGGGGACATATAATTGGAGCATTGGGGACATATAACTGGAGAATTGGGGACATATAACTGGAGCATTGGGGACATATAACTGGAGCATTGGGGACATATAACTGGAACATTGGGAACATATAACTGGAACAATGGGGACATATAACTGGAGCATTGGGAACATATAACTGGATAATTGGGGACATATAACTGGAGCATTGGGGACATATAACTGGAGCATTGGGGACATATAACGGGAGCATCGTGACATATAACTGGAGCATTGGAGCATCAGACTGGAGCATTGGGGACATATAACTGGAGCATTGGGGACATATAACTGGAGCATTGGGGACATATAACTGGATCATTGGGGACATATAACTGGAGCATTAGGGACATATAACTGGAACATTGGGGACATATAACTGGAACATTGGGGACATATAACTGGAGCATTGGGGACATATAACTTGAGCACTGAGGACATATAACTGGAGCATTGGGGACATATAACTGGAGCATTAGGGACATATAACTGGATCATTGGGGACATATAACTGGAGCATTGGGGACATATAACCATTGGGAACATATAACTGGATAATTGGGGACATAACTGGAGCATTGGGAACATATAACTGGAGTATTGGGGACATATAACTGGAGCATTGGGGACATATAACTGGAGCATTGGGGACATATAACTGGATCATTGTGGACATATAACTGGAGCATTGGGGACATATAACTGGAGCATTGGGGACATATAGCTGGAGCATTGAGGACATATAACTGGAGCATTAAGGACATATAACTGGAGCATTGGGGACATATAACTGGAGCATTGGGGACATATAACTGGATCATTGGTGACATATAACTGGAGCATTGGAGACATATAACTGGATCATTGGGGACATATAACTGGAGCATTGGGGACATATAACTGGAGCATTAAGGACATATAACTGGAGCATTGGGGACATATACCTGGAGTATTGGGGACATATAACTGGATCATTGGGGACATATAACTGGATCATTGGGGACATATAACTGGAGCATTGGGAACATATAACTGGAGCATTAAGGACATATAACTGGAGCATTGGGGACATTCAACTGGAGCATTGGGGACATATAACTGGAGCAATGGGGGACATATAACTGGAGCATTGGGGACATATAACTGGAGCATTGGGAACATATAACTGGAGCATTAAGGACATATAACTGGAGCATTGGGAACATATAACTGGAGCATTGGGGACATATAACTGGAGCATTGGGGACATATAACTGGAGCATTGGAGCATCAGACTGGAGCATTGGGGACATATAACTGGAGCATTAAGGACATATAACTGGAGCATTGGGGACATATAACTGGAGCATTGGGGACATATAACTGGAGCATTGGGGACATATAACTGGAGCATTGGGAACATATAACTGGAGCATTGGGGAAATATAACTGGAGCATTGGGGACATATAACTGGAGCATTAGGGGCATATAACTGGAGCATTGGGGACATATAACTGGAACATTGGGGACATATATCTGGAACATTGGGGACATATAAGTGGAGCATTGGGGACATATAACTGGAGCATTGGGGAAATATAACTGGAGCATTGGGGACATATAACTGGAGCATTAGGGACATATAACTGGAGCATTGTGGACATATAACTGGAACATTGGGGACATATAACTGGAACATTGGGGACATATAACGGGAGCATTGGGAACATATAACTGGGGCATTGGGGAAATATAACTGGAGCATTGGGGACATATAACTGGAGCATTGGGGAAATATAACTGGAGCATTGGGGACATATAACTGGAGCATTGAGGACATATAACTGGAGCATTGGGGACATATAACTGGAGCATTGGGGACATATAACTGGAGCATTGGGGACATAAAACTGGAGCATTGGGGACATATAACTGGAGCATTAGAGCATCAAACTGGAGCATTGGGGACATATAACAGGAGCATTAAGGACATATAACTGGAGCATTGGGGACATATAACTGGAGCATTGGGGACATATAACTGGAGCATTGGGGACATATAACTGAAGCATTGGGGGCATATAACTGAAGCATTCGGGACATATAACTGGAGCATTGGGGACATATAACTGGAGCATTGGGGACATATAACTGGATCATTGGGGACATATAACTGGAGCATTGAGTACATATAACTGGAGCATTGGGAACATATAACTGGAGCATTGTGAACATATAACTGGAGCATTGGGACATATAACTGGATAATTGGGGACATATAACTGGAGCATTGGGGACATATAACTGGAGCATTGGGGACATATAACTGGAGCATTGGGGACATATAACTGGAACATTGGGAACATATAACTGGAACAATGGGGACATATAACTGGAGCATTGGGAACATATAACTGGATAATTGGGGACATATAACTGGAGCATTGGGGACATATAACGGGAGCATTGGGACATATACATGGATCATTGGAGCATCAGCCTGGAGCATTGGGGACATATAACTGGAGCATTGGGGACATATAACTGGAACATTGGGGACATATAACTGGAGCATTAAGGACATATAACTGGAACATTGGGGACATATAACTGGAACATTGGGGACATATAACTGGAGCATTGGGGACATATAACTTGAGCACTGAGTACATATAACTGGAGCATTGGGGACATATAACTGGAACATTAGGGACATATAACTGGAGCATTGGGGACAAATAACTGGAGCATTGGGGACATATAACTGGAACATTGGGAACATATAACTGGATAATTGGGGACATATAACTGGAGCATTGGGAACATATAACTGGAGTATTGGGGACATATAACTGGAGCATTGGGGACATATAACTGGAGCAATGGGGACATATAACTGGATCATTGTGGACATATAACTGGAGCATTGGGGACATATAACTGGAGCATTGGGGACATATAGCTGGAGCATTGAGGACATATAACTGGAGCATTAAGGACATATAACTGGAGCATTGGGGACATATAACTGGAGCATTGGGGACATATAACTGGATCATTGGTGACATATAACTGGAGCATTGGGGACATATAACTGGATCATTGGGGACATATAACTGGAGCATTGGGGACATATAAATGGATCATTGGGGACATATAACTGGAGCATTGGGGACACATAACTGGATCATTGGGGACATATAACTGGAGCATGGGGACATATAACTGGATCATTGGGGACATATAGCTGGAGCATTGGGGACATATAACTGGAGCATTAAGGACATATAACTGGAGCATTGGGAACATATACCTGGAGTATTGGGGACATATAACTGGATCATTGGGGACATATAACTGGATCATTGGGGACATATAACTGGAGCATTGGGAACATATAACTGGAGCATTAAGGACATATAACTGGAGCATTGGGGACATTCAACTGGAGCATTGGGGACATATAACTGGAGCAATGGGGGACATATAACTGGAGCATTGGGGACATATAACTGGAGCATTGGGAACATATAACTGGAGCATTAAGGACATATAACTGGAGCATTGGGGACATATAACTGGAGCAATGGGGGACATATAACTGGAGCAATGGGGGACATATAACTGGAGCATTGGGGACATATAACTGGAGCATTGGGGACATATAACTGGATCATTGGGGACATATAACTGGAGCATTGGGGACATATAACTGGAGCATTAAGGACATATAACTGGAGCATTGGGGACATATAACTGGAGCATTGGGGACATATAACTGGAGCATTGGGGACATATAACTGGAGCATTGGGGACATATAATTGGAGCATTGGGGACATATAACTGGAGAATTGGGGACATATAACTGGAGCATTGGGGACATATAACTGGAGCATTGGGGACATATAACTGGAACATTGGGAACATATAACTGGAACAATGGGGACATATAACTGGAGCATTGGGAACATATAACTGGATAATTGGGGACATATAACTGGAGCATTGGGGACATATAACTGGAGCATTGGGGACATATAACGGGAGCATTGTGACATATAACTGGAGCATTGGAGCATCAGACTGGAGCATTGGGGACATATAACTGGAGCATTGGGGACATATAACTGGAGCATTGGGGACATATAACTGGATCATTGGGGACATATAACTGGAGCATTAGGGACATATAACTGGAACATTGGGGACATATAACTGGAACATTGGGGACATATAACTGGAGCATTGGGGACATATAACTTGAGCACTGAGGACATATAACTGGAGCATTGGGGACATATAACTGGAGCATTAGGGACATATAACTGGATCATTGGGGACATATAACTGGAGCATTGGGGACATATAACCATTGGGAACATATAACTGGATAATTGGGGACATATAACTGGAGCATTGGGAACATATAACTGGAGTATTGGGGACATATAACTGGAGCATTGGGGACATATAACTGGAGCATTGGGGACATATAACTGGATCATTGTGGACATATAACTGGAGCATTGGGGACATATAACTGGAGCATTGGGGACATATAGCTGGAGCATTGAGGACATATAACTGGAGCATTAAGGAAATATAACTGGAGCATTGGGGACATATAACTGGAGCATTGGGGACATATAACTGGATCATTGGTGACATATAACTGGAGCATTGGAGACATATAACTGGAACATTGGGGACATATAACTGGAGCATTGGGGACATATAACTGGAGCATTAAGGACATATAACTGGAGCATTGGGGACATATACCTGGAGTATTGGGGACATATAACTGGATCATTGGGGACATATAACTGGATCATTGGGGACATATAACTGGAGCATTGGGAACATATAACTGGAGCATTAAGGACATATAACTGGAGCATTGGGGACATTCAACTGGAGCATTGGGGACATATAACTGGAGCAATGGGGGACATATAACTGGAGCATTGGGGACATATAACTGGAGCATTGGGAACATATAACTGGAGCATTAAGGACATATAACTGGAGCATTGGGGACATATAACTGGAGCAATGGGGGACATATAACTGGAGCAATGGGGGACATATAACTGGAGCATTGGGGACATATAACTGGAGCATTGGGGACATATAACTGGATCATTGGGGACATATAACTGGAGCATTGGGGACATACAACTGGAGCATTAAGGACATATAACTGGAGCATTGGGGACACATAACTGGAGCATTGGGGATATAACTGGAGCATTGGGGACATATAACTGGAGCATTGGGGACATATAATTGGAGCATTGGGGACATATAACTGGAGAATTGGGACATATAACTGGAGCATTGGGGACATATAACTGGAGCATTGGGGACATTTAACTGGAACATTGGGGACATATAACTGGAGCATTGGGGACATATAACTGGAGCATTGTGGACATATAACTGGAGCATTGGGGACATATAACTGGAGCATTGGGGACATATAACTGGAGCATTGGGGACATATAACTGGAACATTAGGGGCATATAACCATTGGGAACATATAACTGGATAATTGGGGACATATAACTGGAGCATTGGGAACATATAACTGGAGTATTGGGGACATATTACTGGAGCATTGGGGACATATAACTGGAGCATTGGGGACATATAACTGGATCATTGTGGACATATAACTGGAGCATTGGGGACATATAACTGGAGCATTGGGGACATATAGCTGGAGCATTGAGGACATATAACTGGAGCATTAAGGACATATAACTGGAGCATTGGGGACATATAACTGGAGCATTGGGGACATATAACTGGATCATTGGTGACATATAACTGGAGCATTGGAGACATATAACTGGATCATTGGGGACATATAACTGGAGCATTGGGGACATATAACTGGAGCATTAAGGACATATAACTGGAGCATTGGGGACATATACCTGGAGTATTGGGGACATATAACTGGATCATTGGGGACATATAACTGGATCATTGGGGACATATAACTGGAGCATTGGGAACATATAACTGGAGCATTAAGGACATATAACTGGAGCATTGGGGACATTCAACTGGAGCATTGGGGACATATAACTGGAGCAATGGGGGACATATAACTGGAGCATTGGGGACATATAACTGGAGCATTGGGAACATATAACTGGAGCATTATGGACATATAACTGGAGCATTGGGGACATATAACTGGAGCAATGGGGGACATATAACTGGAGCAATGGGGGACATATAACTGGAGCATTGGGGACATATAACTGGAGCATTGGGGACATATAACTGGATCATTGGGGACATATAACTGGAGCATTGGGGACATATAACTGAAGCATTAAGGACATATAACTGGAGCATTGGGGACATATAACTGGAGCATTGGGGATATATAACTGGAGCATTGGGGACATATAACTGGAGCATTGGGGACATATAATTGGAGCATTGGGGACATATAACTGGAGAATTGGGACATATAACTGGAGCATTGGGGACATATAACTGGAGCATTGGGGACATATAACTGGAACATTGGGGACATATAACTGGAGCATTGGGGACATATAACTGGAATATTAGGGGCATATAACTGGAGCATTGGGGACATATAACTGGAGCATTGGGAACATATAACTGGAGCATTGGGGACATATAACTGGAGCATTGGGGACATATAACTGGAGCATTGGGGACATATAACTGGAGCATTGGGGACATATAACTGGAGCATTGGGGGCTGATAAACTAATTACACTGACTAATGAACATTCTGAGGATGACGCAAGTCGAAATATATTAATGTAATTTTTTATACCGATTTCAAGTTTAATTAAGATATAACATGAGCAGAAGGTTACTTATTCACATACTTATATTAATCATGCTCAAATATGCCATAGCTCGCCTACAATAATTACACTGCTATCAATTAATGGCACATGTAGGTACGGGATCATCTACATAGAGCAGATATAGCGACAGCAAACGCGGCGGTGAGGCACTCTAACTGTCGTTCGTTGTCGATTATAATGCGGTATGTAGCCAATGTATATATTTACCTTAATACTCCATAAGTTACCGATAGGAATACTCTGTGTGGATTCATTATTTGCTTGGATAGGTACTTTGACATTTCGGGAAACGCGAGTGTTGGAATCGGTGTACGGGCAGAGTTGGAACACCCTGCTTTGAGTAACGGAATATACGGAAAGCAGGCTCAGGATCTATCAGGATCTATCAATGCGCATTTTATGTGTCGCCATGCCAGGGGATGACATCAAACAGGAACATTTTATTGATGACGTGAGTGTGGATATGCTCTTCCTTGAGATGTTGGGCTGTACATATCAATCCAGAACAATGTTTTGGTATCAAACGACTACAGGTATGCACAGTGGCGCAGCCAGGATTTTGCGACGAGGGGGGAGGGGCTAACTGAAGTGGGCCCCTTAGCATTGGCTGATTCCCCTACCCCCAACAACACAACAGCAGCAACACAAAACATGAATTTATTTAATTCCACTCCATATGAGACCACTCCCACTGCGTCTGCATTTGACACTGTTCAGGGTTGTATCAGGCCTGAAATGGATCCTTTCTGAGTCCACGATGGACCCTTTTTAGACCCGTGATGGGCCCCTCTGAGCCGCGACGGAAGGGGGAGGGGTGCTTTAGCCTCCATATACCCCCCCTGGCTGCACCCCTGGGTATGCATGTACAACCAACACAATATCATACATTTTGCAAGTCAGTCAGACAGAGGATAACTGCATTTCAGTATAAAACATAAAATATATTTAACATAGACATACGATTACATACGATTTGTTATCGATACATACGATTTGTTATCGAACACCATATGATTAAATTATCGGCTCTATCACAGATAAAACAATCTTGATCATACCTAAAACAATCACAGAGAAGTACAAGAAAGGGTCGAGTTGGTTCTCAAAGTCCCACCATATACCTATGTATCCGATACGTTACCAACCGAGCCGCTCATTCGCCGCTCCCGGGCGGCTGGAAGCGTAAGGCCGCCGTAGGGAAAACGGGCTAAATTTGTAATATAATCATGTTTACAACGTATTCTTCGGGAAATGTGACAAACGTACCCCCATTCCAGAGAATACCATTGTTCAGGCATCAGTTAACAAATTCCGGTACTTTGTAACTGTTGCTGTTGGTAACTGTTGGTCCACCTTTTTGTATTATATACATATTTATTTGTCATATGTTACGTTACATGTATCGGAAAAAGCCTACTCCCTTGATCATTTGTGGTTATTGAATGAACAACGCACAATTTTTCAACACAAATACCCCTGTTCTAAGAAGAAGAAAAAAACGTGCCAGGAATCCAATGCTAACATTCATATTTCTGTAGCGTTGCATGGTTGTCCGCCAAATTGCATTGCATTTGCAAATTATTGCTGGCAATGGCACATAATTGGAAAATGCTTTCCATTTAGAGGTCACACATCAGATCTGGCCAAATTTTCATAGTTTGGTGTGTTATTAGCCCTTCTTGATGTTTCAGGCAAATATTTTGCCCAGGGGCCATTGCAAAGTCACATGATGTCATTCGAGGTCACCAACACTTGTGTTGTCAATAACTCTCGACAAAATGAAGATAGAAACGTGAAACCGGCACCAATGTGTTTGTATCGTCAAGGCATGTCTCAAAACATGCAACATGACCTACTTGGATCACCACTTGACCTTGACCTGATGCCAATTGTTTTAGTTAACCTAATCTGGTCAAATCGATTATGATACAAAGCGCCTTGATGAGACAAACACGATGGCGTCAAAATTATTGCCTTATCTTTATTAGGTAAAAAGTTATTTGAGAAAAACATTTTGCCAAAAATAGCCTTTTTGACCTTTGATGACCTCTGGAGCCTCAACTGTTGACCTGAGCTTAAATGTGAGGACACTTCAGCGATTGTATTTTGCAAGAGCTTTCTATTGCATTTTTCGGTTTGTTCCTGAATATCAAAGTTCCCGAGATATTTGTTTTTTTTTCGAAGCGAAGTCCTAAAACTGGAAAATCTGACCTTTGATGACCTCTGGTGACCTCAATATTGACCTAAGCCAAAACATGACTGAAATAGTTTCAAAATTATTTTTGACGAGCTTTCGAACGGTAGGTCGAAAGGTAAAGGCAAGGTAAAGGTAGGTAGGTAATCGTGCCAACAGTTCTGTCAGACGAAAACGTACACATTCATAAAATATTCCACTCATGATCGCTCAGGAATCCAAATGAATTTTTAATAGTTTACTTTTTGCCAGTCCTATATCAAACTGTCATAGACAATAAAGCAAGGTATTGAAGAATCAATATTTGTGTACCATATGAAAATTCATCTTCCGTGGGCAATGACTGTTTCATAATGCAATCGTTGTCAGCTTTCATCTGGCTGAGATGTGATCCTGGTGTAGTTTTTCATGCTGATTCTGAATATGCAAACCATTTATGGCTACGACGTTGGTTAAGGTTAGTACATCTGTCTGTTGTATACGTCATCCTAGTTTTTCACCGGAAATGAGCGTTTTTGTGATCCGGCTTCTGTTGCACCCGTGGTAAATATGTGAAACTGTGACTATCGTGTTTCTCGCGATGAGAGGAGTACGGTGATACCAAATTTGTTGATTTTTGGTCAGTTGTTCAGGTCATGAGTTTTTTTTGCCAAAATGTATCCAAATAGTCATTTTTGCTTTTATTTTTGGCGAAAGCATGCGAGTCACGTCAATAAGATATGTAATTGCTTAACAGCAGATTCGTGATCATACCGCGGGGATTAAATTCGATGTTTTGCGCTATATCTATTGGTATGTCACATGCTGTTAGGAACACATAACGCGAAGACACATAACGCGATGTTAATGGAACTAAACATGTCTGGTTTAAGACCAAAGGTGTCCGTCGCTTGATTTTGTCACGCTTCACAAGAGCGCCGTAACGCTCAAGAAAACCTTTCGGGACATGTTTTCATATGTATTGTGTATTAAATCCAGCAACATCACTCAGTACACACTGCACGCAGATGGCTGTCATGACCCGCTGATCTTTCTGACGCTGACCGCGCGCTGATACCATTCGGTTTGACGCGCTCACATGGCTGTGCGACAGTGTGATCTTCGGTTGGCACTGATGGCCAGCAGGTCTTCCTGGCGGCGTCCTTCTGTGCGAGACGTGTTGATATAGTCTTGCACAAGCTTGGTGGATCGTTCTGCACTGTCATTGACGACACTCAAGCCATCAACAAGGCGCTTTAGATCGTTGAAACTGGATCTGTTCGACCAGACTTCAGCATCCTCCTGAAGCCAGGATGTCTGGTTGGAGCCCATACCCAGAGTCTCGAACCTGGTCCATGACCTTGGGCCCACCAGATCTTTCAGTCTTGGCACAGACTCGGACTGACACGCAGACATGCAGGCCTTGACGACACCTGTTGACTTCGTACAGACTCGGACTGACACGCAGACATGCAGGACTTGACGACACCTGTTGACTTCGGCCTGTCCACGCTGCACCTAAGTGGTCGTTCCGCCTCGCACAGCGCCCGGCCCAGCTCCTGTCTTTCTCTGCTTTTTCCATATCCTCGTCTACCAGCGACAACACCACCAGAGGCTGGTCGAGGAACCATTGGTGGCTGTTCTTCGAATCTAGACAGGCCTTCGCCACATCTGCCCTCTTGCCGCCTTCTTTCTGATATTGTAGCATCTGACTGATTGCTTCCAGGTCGTTTCTAGGAGCCGTTGCTGCCGTTGCACATCTCAAGACCCAGAGTCCATAGAAGAGGCCGACAAATTCAGCCATTTTGGAGACTTTCTCACTGTCTTCATCCGTCAGAAAGGAGACGCATCCCTTCAGGAGCTCGAGCTTCAGGCAGTAGATGGTTTGCGCCATGAATCTAGCTCTGTGACAGGCTTTCACCCAGCGGAACTTAAAGCCTGTCACTTCACCGCCGAACCAAACGACGATCAGCTTGTTCAGTGCTTTGTAGTCCGCATGGCTGAAGATCTCACTCACCAGCTGCTCTTTTGCTTCAAGCTTGCTTGCTGCCGCTCTGTTACGGATGAAGTCCGATTTCTCTGTTGGGTCAAACTTTGTCATGGCTGATGTGCTTGCGTCCCTCCCATCCAGCGTGTTCCATCTTTCCTTGAACTTCTTGAAGAGGGGTTCTTCAGGACCTGTGGTTTCACCCAATATGGATTTGGCGACTCTCTTGATATGGAGTTCACACATATGTGGTCGGCACATCAACCACAAGAGGGCCTTCTTGAGCTCTCCCTGAATGAGTGTGCGGGCTCCGTTTGTTTTGCCAGTGTTGCTGCTTGTTGTGTCGCATGATAGAGCCACGACATCATCCACTATGCCCCATTCTTCAAGCAGTGTCATAATTGCGGTTTTTGGCTCATCACCGAACTGTTCTGGATTACAGGTACTCCCGGGAGCTGCTCCGTCGGTGAAGTGGAGGCAGTATCGAGAACAGCCAATCTGTCCTGCTTCAGCTTCTTGTTGTCGGTTAGGTCCTCCACTATTTTGCCGTCAAAGTGAAGTGTCAGGGGCTGTCAGGGGGTTCGCTGACAGAAATCAGTCTTCACTTGTTGTGCTGCTTCAGCCGTAGCCACCTTTCTGTGACGCCACACTGTGGCTCTTGAAAGAGGCAGCTCCTGAGAAGTGCCTTCTCCGACGTCAACTATTTTTTTTCTCATGAAGATGATTTTTCTGATGATGATGAAATCTGGGAAGATGAACTTCCCAGATTTCATCTGGGAAGATGTGCTGCCGCGAAATCGTTTGGAAGTGATATCTGTTTCCTTGATGATACTGCTCCTCTTTACTTTTAAGTGCAATTATTCTGGCTTCTTCTGCTTCCACTTTAGCTGGTCGAGTGCATATACCGAAGAACTTTCTTTGTCAGATGTTGCATTCGCTTCGTCGCCGCTACTGTCATCTGCAGAGACTAGGGGTTTTTGTTGCATGATTTTCTCTTTGATTTTCTCTTTCGCTTGTTCCTGATTTACTTCCCGCGTGGCTTTGTTGCGCACAGCTTTCACCATCTTCTTGTCGACGTTCTGAATCGCCATCTTTCTCGGTCCTTGTTGATCAATGAGGAATTCTGCGTCTTGCTCACGAGCTTCTTGACTTCTAAGCCGATCTGCTTTGATGATTTGGTTCGCGTTTTTGGCTGAGATATCGAAAAGCTTGTCCATGCCACTCATGGAGTTATTCCTCTTCTCTTTCTCTTTTGAAGTTGTTCTTTTCCTTAGTGTCTTGAGCTCTGACCATCTTTGTAGAAGTCTTCTCAGTCTCAACCCGATAGTATAATCGGACACTAATGGTATTCCCGAATGCAACCACAGCCCATCTTCTTTCAGGGAAGCGACGACAGATTTGTCGTGATTCATTTGATTTCCAAGGTAAGAACAGCCTCCGGCCTCATAGCAACTGGCTTCGCTGGTACCAGCTTTCAAGGGACAGCACAGGACTTGGGCCAGAGGCTGGCGTTTATGCTCAGTTTTGTTCCGTAAGTAGTGAATATACCTCATCACATCTCCACTGAGCGGGAGCTGAGATTGGGTATGAGTGATGGTTGGCTGAGCGTGCCCCAGTAAGTAAATATCATTCTGAGATCGCGTACGAGCAAGTGATTCGGTGCTCTTGGAAGGTATGCCAGAATCAACCATTGCCCAAAATGCTGTTTGAAAGGCGAAGGATAATATTGTAGGTTCAATACTGATATATGTATGTATGGCTTTTAGGAAATGGACACAGAGCTAACATTCTGAGAGACAAACGACCCTCAGTACCACGAAGGAGCATCTCTTGACTCGAGAATAATTATGCACAGGGGAGGACCATGACAGATGGGAGTACAAAGCATCTATGCCCTATGGGGTCCTAAAACGACATCCCCTGAGGGTTTTCTTGCATAACTTTTTAGACATGCAACGCATCTTGCTGAACTTTTCAGTAGCTAAGTATACAATAATTATACGTATGCTGTAAACATTTAATTGAAATTGGTTAAGAAATTTGGGAAATAATGATGTTTTGATGACGTCATGTTGGCGGAAAAACGATACATGTTTGAAAAATCGGGGAAAACAGAGTTTTAAAGCAAATTGCAAACGCAATTAAGCAAAGATATGAAATGTTATTTTCTTTAAAATGGCAATCTCGGATTTTCGAAATTTTTGGTTTTTGACCCCTAAAATGAACAAAAACTGATTTTCTTTGGAAAAATCACCACAAAATCAAAATTTTCGAAGATGTTAAAAGAAACGAAATATATGTGAGAGAACTGAGTATGGACAATACTCAAACCAAATTTTTAAAGAAATATCTCCATTTTTGACTGAGTGATGCCTCCCCAAGTGTAAGAAATTCATGACGTCATTTTTAATAACTTTTTTTAAACTTTTTTACCAGATACGATAAATAGTTACCTTTTCTGTATTTCTGAGACAAAACTGGTCTGGGAACATGCCTTTTTATTTACATTTATCAATTTCTCATTTTGAGGTTTTCTGACAGAGCAAAATCGCTGTTCTGGACGTGGTCGATCGAGGTCATTCACTTGACTTGGAAGGTCACTCGTTGACCCGAAACCTAAAAATTGCATACCGTTAGATTCCAAACATGACAGGCAACATGTCGGTTCTTACCGCGTTGCTCTATCTTGCTTGGTTTGAAAGTTAACAGGGGGATCTTTTTAGGACCCCCCCCCCCCCACCCCGTAGGGCGAAGGTGAAAAAGCTCCCGTAGGGCGAGGGTTAAGATGCAAGTAGCACGATTAGCAATCTGAATATGCATCTTTTCAGATATTTTAAATTGAAACTGCGTGTCGATGTTCTCGGACACTACATGTAAGACAATGTTAATCTGTTAATAATACATAATAAGGAACACAACGTACAAAGCCTCAACACGATAAACTTGCCGGTTTCTATCGCGTAGCTCCTGCTCCTCCGAAATTTCAATAATGATTCTTGATTGTGAGCAAAGTAAAGCTTCTGCTTGCATCGCAGACACAGGATCAAGACTTACAAATATATATTCCATGTGTGAAAGGATATATCCTTATTCGCCACAGTATGATATTTGTGCTTGAAGTCGTGTTTTAAATTCCATAAAACTGAATAATAAGGAACAAATATATAGTTTACAACAATTGATTTATATGAAATGAAACAGATGCCGCAAAACATTCTTGTGATTAGAGCTGCTAATATATAGGGAATTCTAACTTATAGTTGACGTTGCTTTTCTTCCGTTGGCCATGGCCTTTTATTTACATTTAATCATGTGACATATGACAAATGTCACGTTAAAATATACCTTTATCAACCCGCAATGACTTAAATACTACTTCACCATCCCTTTGAGCTTTGTCAGCGTGCTGTTTTGCTTTTTATGCAACTATTATCAGCGTGTCATCGGCTTTTCTATCTACTTGTCAATAAACGTAAAAGGTGCCGTTTTGGGCTAAAAAAATACCCAAAATCCATTGTAAACTTGACCAATTGACTAAAGGTCAATAAAATATATATCATTACAATCCTCTCATCGCAAGAAACACGATAGTCACAGTTTCACATCTTTACCACGGGTGCAACAGAAGCCGGATCACAAAAACGCTCATTTCCGGTGAAAAACTACCATGACGTATACAACAGACAGATGTACTAACCTTAACCAACGTCGTAGCCAAAAATGGTTTGCATATTCAGAATCAGCATGAAAAACTACACCAGGATCACATCTCAGCCAGATGAAAGCTGACAACGAGTGCATTAGGAAACAGTGAGCGGTGTCGATTTTTCCAAATGATTGGGGGGGGGGGGGGGGCGGCCGAACAGGGACGGATCCAAGGGGCCTATATCAGCATGGCGATGATGGTTTTACCAAAACGACTGAAATCGGCCAAAAATAACACATTTCATGATTGTAGAAGGAAATATAAGGAATAGGTACAACAAGTTTGTTTTTAATCAGTTCCTAATGCAAAAATAAAGCCACACGAGTTTTGGCCTTGTGTCGGACGGCGCCTCAAACCAAAGTTTTGGTCGAGCCTCCGACCGACTTAAGCCTCCGAACTTAAGTTCGTTCGCCTCTTTCAGAATGGCCGAGAATCTCAGAATCACACACTGGCACAGGGCCCTCTCGGACAGACTGATTATTGATTCGACACTGATTGAGTCGATTGGAATCGTTCAATCAAAATTCCTTGAATAAAAAAAAAAGATTGATTCACCGCCAGATCTTTTGATTCATGAGTCGTGATGGAATCAAAACCCGTATCAAATCAAGGCTGGTTGAATCAAAAGATGTAACGATTCTTAACGATTCAAGTACACTGGTAAACTGTGCAAATACATGCAAAGGCCGCGCCCGGGGCGATCCCGCCGCCCCCTGTTACAGTTTAAGTTTTCTCTTTTCTTTGGAGAAGCGCTATAATTTAAGCGAAAATTCGCTTTTGCGCTCATCCTCAATACTCCTGTATTTACTTGTGTGCTATATGAAAGAAAAAATATATGATGATGATGATGATGATGATGCTGTCCATGCAAATACATGCTACATTCATTTATACTGAAATAGTATTGCTGTAACCATTTGTTTAATGATCATATATGTTTCCATTTTTATTTATTTTGACATAAATTCACCACATATATTTAAATGTTGAATCAAACAACGTGAATCGATTACAATATTTGTTTTGATTCTTTGATTCAGAAAGATTCAATTCTCAAAACTATATCCGTGAATCGAACGGTGATTGAATCATTCAGATTCCAAAATGAATCATGATTGAATCGTTCCAAAGAAGTTGAATCAATAACCAGTCTGCTCTCGGGCCTGACAATGGCCCTCTTGGATAAGCCTAGGGAATTTTCAGGTATTACAAAGGCCCTCTCAGACAACTTCTCTCAGGCCTCGTTAGGACCCTCTCAGACTAGCATATAGGTAAAGCCTTTCCACACCTGGCAAGGGCCTCTCAGACCGGACGATGGCCCTCTCAGGTCGATTGATGATCCTCTCAAAGAAGCGGATGTTCATTGTTCCTCTCTTACAGACTGGTTATTGATTCTTCTTTTTTGAACGATTCAATCACATTTCATTTTCTAACCTGAATGATGCAATCACTGTTCGATTCATGGAGAAAATTTGGATAATTCATTCTTTCCGATTCAAAGAATAAAAAAAAAATTGTAATCGATTCACGTTTTATTCAACATTTAAATATATATGTTGAATCGATGTAAAATCAATACAAATCGAAACATACATATATATATATATATATATATATATATATATATATATATATATATATATATATATATATATATATATATATATATATATATATATATATATATATATATATATATATATATATATATATATATGATCATTAAAACATTGTTACAGCAATAATATTTCAGTATAAATGAATGTAGCCGCTGGGACTGCATTGTATTTGCACAATTTTCCATGTGCACTTGCCTTTCTTTTGATTCAATCAGCCTTGATTCTATGCGGGTTTGGATTCAATCACGATTCATGAATCGATCTGGTGGCGAATCTATTTTTTTATTCAAGGAATTTTGATTGAACGATTTCAATCGATTCAATCAGTGTCGAAGCAATAACCAGTCTGCTCTCCGACTTAAAGCCCTCAGGCCGGAAAAGCGCCCTTTTAGATCGATTGAGGGTCCTCTCAAATGGTAAACGGCCATCTCAGGTCGGCATGGGGCCCTCCCAGGCCTGGAAAAGGTTCGGCGTTAATACTCGTTTTCGTTATGCCAGAACAGCAAAGAAGCTGCTTTGGAGAGGCCAAAGCCCAAAGTCATGGATTTTTTTTTAATAATCGGATTTCGCTTTTCATGCATGAATAGGTGATTTACTAAACAAACTTCCCTTCGTAAAAAATTCGTAGATTTGCATTTAAATTAGGAAATGGGCCATTTTTGGCCGACTTCAGGCGATTTGGGAAGCTGGCCCTCCGGGCTCCTTGGATACGCCTGTGGCCAGAAAACATGGGGGGGGGGGGCGAGAGCAGATTTGGGGGCTGAACTTAATACTGGGTGTGTGAGGGGGGGCGAGGGCCACTCCAAAAATATATAAATCGACGCTTATGCCTGCACCTATATATCAAGTAATATAAGAGCGGAAAGTATTTGAGGGTGGCCGAGAACACGTCATTGGGGGACCACCATTGAGGGGGGGGGGCGAACTCAACATTGGGGGGGGGGGGGCGAGGGCCCCCAAAGGTATATAAATCGACACCTATGAATTGAACAGTCTGGACTAGACATCCGCTAATAACCCAGCAAAAAAAACGATGAGTTCATGCTATGGGACCTCCAGGCCATCGTTCCCTAACGACTTGATAACCCCAGAGCGTCGTCAGGCGCTGTCAGGAGAGCCGATGAGTCTCATTCACGTCTTTCATGATTGGCGTTCCAGCGCCGATGAAAGCTCATGCCAGGGTGAGGAAGCTCTGCCCCACCTGGTCTGCTCGTGAGGTCGCGCGCGCCTGACACCCGCTCTCAGGCCGGCGACTGGGACGGAGCTGAGACAGCTCAGAGCTGCCGATGACGCGGCAGAAGCGGCGGCAGCTGCTCACATTCCGCCGGTGCGAGCGGTGACCGACCGGCCATCGGTCACCAGTCCTGTCTCCGCTGTGACGACATCGCTTCTCACGCTCCCGACGGCCGGCTATTGTCTCTGGCGGCCCGGCCCGAGCGGTGACCGGTCGCCGCCCCGCCCGGCCCGCCCGGCCCGGAGCCGAGGTCCCGTTGTAGTGCGGCGCACAGGTGCCGCCGCCGCCGCCGCCGCTCGCCGCCGCCACCGCCGCGCAGCCGCTGCGTGCGCGCGTCGCCGCTGCGCTGCGCGCGCAGCTGGCCGTCAGTATGTGCAGCTACTGGTCGGTGTGGCTGCGCGCATGACGAACAGCGGTTAGCGTGACGCGCACCGGCGCCGCCTGGCAGCTAGGCCAGCCCGCAGCGCCCGGCTCGCACGCAACACCCCGCCGCCGACCCCGCCGCCGCCGCCGCCGCTGCCGCCGGCCGGCGACGCAGGACGGTGGAATTTATGGCGGCCGCCGCCGATTAGCGGTGATCGGATGTCGGGCGGCACCGTTTTTGTCGGCCGGTCCGTCTGGTGAGTGACGGCTCCGCGTCGCCGTCGGCGCCGGAGACTGACACGGTCGGCGGCGGCGGTGGGCGTTGACTGATGGGGTGGCTACCGGCGGGCGGCGGTTGCGGGCTGACCGCCGCGATGGCCACCGGACCCAGACCGGACCCGGCCGGTACCGTCTCGCCTTCCACGGTGCGCGGGCAGGGCAGCAGGGCAGGAGATAGTCGGCCCGCTCGACCGAAGGCGGTTCATGGTGTCGGTCAGAGCCCCGCGGGAGTGCGGTAACGCAAAAACGGCGAGACGCTGACCGATGTTGCGTGTATAGACTTTTATGATGTGCTGTAAAACATGCGTTCGTAAGGCGGCGGTCAATGCCCGACTGGAAGGGTGCCCGTGACCTTGACATCGCAGGTCAAGGTCACGCAAATGATGTACTGGACAGGAAATCACGACTAGTTTCAGACGTCTATTATAGCACTTTATTAAACGTAGTTGAGTTTAGACTAGAGACTTTATGTACGAACATGGCGAAACAAAACGTTTTAAATGTTTTATTGTTGTGATCGCAGCTGTGCCGTGTGCTGTGTGGTTTGTTGTTGCAGCCATTGACCATGCACTATGAAGCTGTAGTTTTTGTCTTGGCTGATGAAGCCTTGCCGTCGATTCGCACACCACCACTGCGACGCTTGCATTTTATAAACAAATAATAACCATTGCGTTATTTCAAGTATAGTTTAAATAATTAAAAGTAGCACACATTTGGATGTTTCAGTAGTTCACGTTCTGCTTTCTTCACTGAAATTGAATGGCGTTCAAAATTTCTCAGCCATTTACAGCTCAATACCTAACGGGCGAAACAGCCAAGAATACGTTTGCGACATTCGCCGACTTCTCATGTCAAACACATGCACTCGCAGGTATGCAATACTTCGAATGAATGAAACCAGAGCGTCTGCCGCCATTGGCCCGTTACTGGGCTGCGGAGTCTGCCGGTGTCCTTGGCGTATTCCGTTGATCAGATACCGGAGTTCTGGGTCACAACTCACACACGGCGCCGCTGCGGTCGGCTGCGGTCGGCTGCGTCTGTGTCAGGTCCGCCTCCCGCGTCACCTTGTCCCGCTACTGAGCCGGGCTGGATCTCCGAGCCGGGCGGAATAACTGACACGCGTCATCGGACAGGCCGCTGTGTCGTCCCAGATAGGTCGGCCGCCAACGTCCCCGCCGTCACCCGCTGGCCATGTTATGAAACGCCGAGACCCGGCCGCCCGTCTGCGCGTCTCCTGTCGCAGCGGCGCGGCGGCGCGGCGGCGCGGCGGCGCGGTGGCCCGATGCTGTCATCCAAGGGAGGGGCACGCTGCTGCTGCTGCTGCTGCTGCTGCTGCCGCGGGTCCGGCGACCATGCTGCCCGAGGCCAGTGATCAGCCGGGGGACCGGGGAGGGGTGCAGCAGGGGGATGACAGCCCCCTGGGGAGTGAGTGGTGCGACAGGCAACATGTGATTCGCTGGCGGGCCTGGCGGGCGCCCATTGGTCGGCGTCTCTGACCCCTGCACCAATCACGAGACCCGCCGGCTGAGCGCGCCCCTGCGGGTGTGACGCGGGGGACTGAGAGGGGAGGGGTGGAGGACCAGGCGGGGTAGGGCTGGCTGGGCGCCGAATAGGCGCGCGATCTGGCAGAACAAAATACGTGACTGGCATCGTGAAGCCCCTCCCCCGATTGGCGCCTCATTTGGCGGCTAATTTGCATCACAGCACGGTGCTGGAGTTCCGTGCCTGAATGCAAACATTGGAATCGGCGCTTTGAAGAATCGTGGACAGAGGTTATTGGTGATCGGCAGTCTGGCGCTATTACTGAGATACGATAGTGTTCGTACCATGTCCGCTGAAAGCTGTCCGTATGCCTGACCGGCGCGGCGGCGCGCACATATTACGAGCCCCGAACAGCCAGTCAAGAATGTGTGAAGTCACGACTGCTATTTGTTGCCGGCCCTGGGACCAGCCTTAAGCGCGGAATATCGCTGAATCGCTGGACAGACTGCGATTTCACAGATCCAGCGATCAAGCATTGGATATAACGAGTCAATCGAGTCATCCATACGATGATACACACAATCGAGTCATCCATACGATGATACACACAATCGAGTCATCCATACGATGATACACACAATCGAGTCATCCATACGATGATACACACAATCGAGTCATCCATACGATGATACACACAATCGAGTCATCCATACGATGATACACACAATCGAGTCATCCATACGATGATACACACAATTGAGTCATCCATACGATGATACACACAATCGAGTCATCCATACGATGATACACACAATCGAGTCATCCATACGATGATACACACAATCGAGTCATCCATACGATGATACACACAATCGAGTCATCCATACGATGATACACACAATCGAGTCATCCATACGATGATACACACAATCGAGTCATCCCTACGATGATGCACACAATCGAGTCATCCCTACGATGATACACACAATCGAGTCATCCATACGATGATACACACAATCGAGTCATCCATACGATGATACACACAATCGAGTCATCCATACGATGATACACACAATCGAGTCATCCATACGATGATACACACAATCGAGTCATCCATACGATGATACACACAATCGAGTCATCCATACGATGATACACACAATCGAGTCATCCATACGATGATACACACAATCGAGTCATCCATACGATGATACACACAATCGAGTCATCCATACGATGATACACACAATCGAGTCATCCATACGATGATACACACAATCGAGTCATCCATACGATGATACACACAATCGAGTCATCCATACGATGATACACACAATCGAGTCATCCATACGATGATACACACAATCGAGTCATCCATACGATGATACACACAATCGAGTCATCCATAAGATGATACACACAATCGAGTCATCCATACGATGATACACACAATCGAGTCATCCATACGATGATACACACAATCGAGTCATCCATACGATGATACACACAATCGAGTCATCCATACGATGATACACACAATCGAGTCATCCATACGATGATACACACAATCGAGTCATCCATACGATGATACACACAATCGATCATCCATACGATGATACACACAATCGAGTCATCCATACGATGATACACACAATCGAGTCATCCATACGATGATACACACAATCGAGTCATCCATACGATGATACACACAATCGAGTCATCCCTACGATGATACACACAATCGAGTCATCCCTACGATGATACACACAATCGAGTCATCCATACGATGATACACACAATCGAGTCATCCATACGATGATACACACAATCGAGTCACCCATACGATGATACACACAATCGAGTCATCCATACGATGATACACACAATCGAGTCATCCATACGATGATACACACAATCGAGTCATCCATGCGATGATACACACAATCTTTGATGAGGTCTGGGGGCCCAAACGGTTTTAGACATTACGTTACAGCCATGAACTTATTATGTGCATTGTGCACCAACAGTGGCGGATCCAGGGGGGGGGGGTCACGAGGGTCATAACCCCCCCCCCCCCCCCCCCCCCCCTGAACCGTGCCGATCACCTAGGCTATTTTGAGGGTTTTTAGCCTCCACTGTGCTGTCGGGGTCTATTTGTTTCGGGAATAGCAGGGAAACAACGGCGGCGCGCAGCGCTGCCAAATCTGACACGGCTGTTTGGGCATCAATTGCTCACATTGTGTGCAATTTTACCTTGCGTCATCTCAGGTCGGGTTACCAGGTCAAGTAACCTCACATCCAAAAACATTGTGTCGTGAAAAAGTCACAGGGTTTGACCGATCGATCTGAAATCACTAGATTTAATCAGGGCGAAAGTACCTACAATACGCATATCTCGGATTTGTTATTATCTCGGTAACCTAAGGTCGTGTCAATTTCGTGAGCTAACCGCTATGTCAACTAACAACGAACAAGTATACAAATGCCTCCTATGCAAATGAAACGTATCAGATCAGACCAATTATATCAGGAGCATGCTATTATTGCTCATTTTTGTATGGCCAAGGTGCAGTTGTTTCTCAATGACACCTGCAAGGTCAGCTGAGGTCATCTGAGGTCACCAGCACAGCTTTGGCAATAACCCTAGAAAAGTACAGATAGAGACTGAGATCGACACTACTGTGTTTTTCTCGTCGAGACACATCTTTCAATGTGCAAAATGATGTACATACCTTAGTCACCAAATGACCTTGACCTGAGGTCAAACTTTACATTTGGCCTAACTCGGACATCATGAATATGGCTCGAAGTGCCTTGGCGAGACAAACACGAGGACGTTTAACTATTATTGCCCTATGTTTATTAGGTGGAAGGGTTTTTTACGAAAACTTTGGAAAAAATGCCAGCGTGACCTGTGGTGCCCCCTCGAACCTAAACTATTGACATCAGCCAAAATTTGAGGACACCCTGGTGATAGCATTTGTAAGTGTTTTCGATTGCTCTTTTGTTTGTTCCTAACTATCCTACTTCCAGAGATATTTGTGGGCTCTGGAGTCTGGAGCAGGTTCCATACGTTGCCAAATTTGAACTTTGTGACCTCTAGTGACCTCAATAATGACTGAAGCAAAAAATGACTCCAATGACTTCGGTAGCCTTGTTCTGAGCTTGTGAACGCTTTTCCGCGTCTACTAGTTTTACCCTTCTAGTTTTCGAATTGGTGGAAGGAGTCATTTTTACCCCCACCAAGTCTCAAAGACCCACCCGAGTGCGTTTTTGTTATATTCCGCTAGCCATTAATAGGCAGAAGTGCCAATATTTTCCCATGCGACCCGGTTATGTTAAATATCTCTTTTTTCTCAAATAATTATTGAGACAGCAAAGCACTGAGAAACTGTGGAAGTTATGCCGACTTTGAGCATAGACGCACTGGGCCAATCGATTTTCTCCTAAATATCCAGTAAATCTAGGATTATTTTGATCAACGCAAATTACATATCTTAGGCGTTTCCGCAAGACATTACATTTTTCGGGATAGCCCCAACCGGCGGGCAACGCCGACCGACCAACATACACGAAACACTGATTGCTTGGAATTTGTATATGTCTCGCCTCAAACAATAATCAGACCAGTTTTTGTTGTGTTATGCATTTGCATCTTGACAGATGAAGGATTGTATTAAGCTGTTTTGATTTTCAACTTATTCAGCTTTGAAATTCCTCGCATGGATAAATCGTGATATGCGTTCGGGATAATTTAATTGTCATGTTAAATCCAATTTAATTCCTGCAAATTGGAGGACACCTATCTCAATTTATAATTCACCTTCAATTTGCCTACGTCGACCCGCACTCGACCTGTGGAGGACCTAAGGTCCACGAGGTTTCACGGGTATCAACATGGGACACTGACACTGGCTGATCCAGGGGGGGGGGGGGCTATGGTCCACCAACAAGCCTGGAATCGGCCGAAATTGGCACATTTCCTGATATAGAAGAAAATCTAAGCAACTTTTACTAAAAAAACACTTTGTTCTATGTCAGCTATACGTGGACAAGGAAACGAATTCCGATAAGTTTCTTTTAAACATTGCGTAACTTGAAAACTTACCCAATGCCACTGAACCATTTTTTTTGCCGTTCTGGATCAATATGAGATTCTAAAAAGTCAATAGATTTTGCTTTCTTATGCATTAACAGCTGATTTAGAATAAACTTCCCTTAGCTGCTTAGATTGTCTTTAAATCCGGAAATGTGTCCATTTCTATCCGACTGCAGGCGGTTGGGGGACATGGCCCCTTTGCCTCCCCCTCATTGGATCCACCAGCAGGCGGTTGGGGGCATGGCCCCCTCTGGGATCCCCATTTGGCCCCCTCTGGGATCCACCAGTAGGCGGTTGGGGGGCCATGACCCCTTTGGCCCCCCTTGGTTTCACCAGCAGACGGTTGGAGGGGCCATGGCCCCTTTACCCCCCCCCCCCCTCCACCCCCACCCCCACTTGGATCCACCAGTAGGCGGTTGGGGGCCATGGTCCATTTGCCCCCCGCCCCCCCCCCCCCCACCACCCCCCACTTGGATCCACCAGTAGGCGGTGGGGGGCCATGGTCTATTTGTCCCCCTTGGATTCACCAGTCCTCTTGTGGACCCAGGGGGAGACAAAGGGGTCGTGCACCAAACCGCACCCCTAAACGTGGATGGGTAAGGGAACCCAACTTCCCGAGTGAACCAGGCGAGCTACGTACCTTTTTGGCTTTGATAGAAAACATACCTTTCCATGTCATTCCTTCTGAAGGAAAACAAACATGATTCGGAGTCGACTGCCTTTTCATGGCAATGTCATAATCGCCAGTGCCCAAAAATTCCAAAGTTTGAACTCAAACTTCCCACGCACAGTACGCTTCGATTTAATACTCACAGCTTACAGCAACTGTTATTCGCACCATCCGCGCCACATTCAGCAATATGCCTCTTGTGCTTCCAATTGCTCCCAAATGAAGGTATATGCAACACGAACTTCGGCATGGCGAGTTTGTTTCGGAAATTCAGTATTTTTCGTTTGTTTTAGTTTTCTTTTCTAGCAAATTAGGCCTTTTCTATTGTTTTGAGGAAACGTTCAGACTCAAATAATGGATATGTACCTGGCAGCTTTCGTTGGGGGGGGGGGGGGGGCAAAATACATATTGCCCCCCCCCCCCTTCGCATTCCAGTTTGTTTTGGGGGAGGGGACATGGCCTGGTTGGCCCTCCTAGATCCGCCAGTGATATAGGTTACATGCATACATGCACATATGACATGATATACAAATGACAGGTTGTCCAGCAGCCCCAATAATGGACCGATAACACCTCCATCCAATATTGCAATGATTGGTAATAATTCGATGAGAAGCCCATATCATTTCCACCGGTACCCAGGAATGGCCCCAGCTGTACTGCTCAGATATACTGCGCATGAGAATTTGGAACGTTCCCACGCCGTGTCCAGCGCCAGTATTACACAGTTATCTTCGCACATAATGATACGTCGCGACCTGTTCTATGGGACCGCAGCCTTGGATGGTTCCCATCCTTCAGCAGATCGGTCAAGTGGTCTTGTGAGAAAACGCCGTCTGTTCTCGACCCATTGCAAAGTGACGTCCTCCTGGGACGGTTACGGTAACAGCCTGCCGTGGCATCATGTGACGCGTAGAGAGGCGGTTCTGGCAAACCATATAGTTACACTTCACAGTGCTCATGATTTACAGCCAATTTCTAATGAATGCACGCACTTCAGGCATGTTTTAACCAAACGCCGTTATTCAGATCACTAACGAGATATTCTATCCCACTGCTCACGACCTCCGAAAATCCACGATACCCCCTTTGGAGAGTGAACTGAACAATGCTCGCCTTTGGCTCATGGCTAAATCGAGAAGTTGCCGGGACGGCGGCGACTTCAATAGGGCCGGCCACGACCCCGGAATTGAATACGCGTCTGAGGGGAACGCGTCTTTTCACCGTCACGTGGGGTACACCTCGACTGATTATCCCTCGAGACAGGTCCAAGGTCTAGGGCAGATAAGCTTCGAGAAGCCGTCTGAAAAATCCCTCTCCGTTGTGTGTCGACAGGCTATCCAGGAAGGGGAGCAGCCCTCCTTTCCCCTGGCCTATTGACCGTGGCCTTGAAAGGTGAGGCGTGATGGGCGGGTGGGGGTCCTGACATCGTGGCCGGGACCCACCTGGGGTGAGGGTCCCCGGCACGTCCCCACCACCGCACAGTGGGCCCCGGGACCGGCGCCGGGACCATCCTCGTCGGCCGGCCCGCCGACTTCCTGCTTTGTTGGCAGCTCTCCCTGTGCGGCCTTGAATCAGGCACTTACCAGCATTCCGCGCTCTCTCTCTCTCTCTCACACACACACACACACACACACACACACACACACACACACACACACACCACACACACACCACACACACCACACACACACACACACACGCACACGCACACGCACACGCACACGCACGCGCACGCGCACGCGCACGCGCACGCGCACGCGCACGCACACGCACACGCGCACGCACACGCACACGCGCACGCACACGCGCACGCACCACGCACACGCACACGCACACGCACACCCACACACCCACCCACACACACACACACACACACACACACACACACACACACACACACACACACACACACACACACACACACACACACACCACACACACACACACACACACACACACACACACACACACACACACACACACACACACACACACACACACACACACCACACACACACACACACACACACACACACACACACACACACACACACACACACACACACACACACACACACACACACACACACACACACACACACACACACACACACACACACACACACACACACACACACACACACACACACACACACACACACACACACACACACACACACACACACACACACACACACACACACACACACACACACACACCCACACACACACACACACACACACACACACACACACACACACACACACACACACACACACACACACACACACACACACACACACACCACACACACACACACACACACACCACACACACACACACACACACACACACACACACACACACACACACACCTACACACACACACACACACACACACACACACACACACACACACACACACACACACACACACACACACCACACACACACACACACACACACACACACACACACACACACACACACACACACACACACACACACACACACACACACACACACACACACACACACACACACACACACACACACACACCACACACACACACACACACACACACACACACACACACACACACACACACACACACACACACACACACACACACACACACACACACACACACACACACACACACACACACACACACACACACACACACACACACACACACACACACACACACACACACACACACACACACACACACACACACACACACACACACACACACACACACACACACACACACACACACACACACACACACACACACACACACACACACACACACACACACACACACACACATACACACACACACACACACACACACACACACACACACACACACACACACACACACACACACAACACACACACACACACACACACACACACACACACACCACACACACACACACAACACACACACACACACACACACACACACACACACCTCCTTGAATGAGGATTTCGGTGGGAGCGAAATCACCGGACCATGTGACATTTTGTGCCGTGCTATGTTTGGGTACATAGTGTTGATTGTTCCTATCGTTTGGTGTGAGCGATGCTAAAGAGGATTCGCTCAGTTTGGCTCAAAGCTCGGGTACATGATCGTTGAAAATTATATCAACTGAAGTAAAGCATTCCTTTTTCCATAGTTGGGTGAATTTCCGTTCATAGTCGATGGGCATCTTAAACTGGAGGCCCTTCACTTTTGTGTGTAAATTGAGACTCAACCTTTCGCCTAGATGATTTATGAGATCTCTTCGCCAAGAACAGCTTGTTGCATATGACCCCGACACCTGCAATCCGTTCGCGTTACCTACCGGCAGTGTTTGGAATATAAAGCTGTACATGCTGCAAAGTCCCGGTACGATCCTCCCTGCCCACTGAACTTATCTGATCGCAGCCGCTGTCACCGACCACAGACCATCCCGGTAACGGCTGTCACCGACCGACCACAGGCCATCCCGGTAACGGACTGTCACCGACCACAGGCCATCCGGTAACGGGCTGTCACCGACCACAGACCATCCCGGTAACGGGCTGTCACCGACCACAGACCATCCCGGTAACGGGATGTCACGGACTGACCACAGGCCATCCCGGTAACGGGCTGTCACCGACCACAGGCCATCCCGTTAACGGGCTGTCACCGACCACAGACCATCCCGGTAACGGGCTGTCACCGAGCACAGACCATCCCGGTAACGGGCTGTCACCGACCACAGACCATCCCGGTACGGACTGTCTCCGACCACAGGCCATCCCGGTAACGGGCTGTCACCGACCACAGACCATCCCGGTAACGGGATGTCACGGACCGACCACAGGCCATCCCGGTAACGGGCTGTCACCGACCACAGACCATCCCGGTAACGGGCTGTCACCGACCGACCACAGACCATCCCGGTAACGGGCTGTCACCGACCACAGGCCATCCCGGTAACGGGCTGTCACCGACCACAGGCCCATCTCGGTAACGGGCTGTCACCGACCACAGGCCATCCCGGTAACGGGGCCTGTCACCGACCACAGGCCATCTCGGTAACGGGCTGTCACCGACCGACCACAGACCATCTCGGTAACGGGCTGTCACCGACCACAGGCCATCCCGGTAACGAGATGTCACCGACCACAGGCCATCCGGTAACGGGATGTCACCGACCACAGGCCATCTCGTGTAACGGGCTGTCACCGACCACAGGCCATCCCGGTAACGGGCTGTCACCGACCGACCACAGGCCATCCCGGTAACGGGCTGTCACCGACCGACCACAGGCCATCCCGGTAACGGGCTGTCACCGACCACAGACCATCCGGTAACGGGCTGTCACCGACCACAGGGCATCCCGTCAACTCGAAGATCCCCGCCTTGATAGGGCGGGAGCGAGGTCGGACGGGCGAGCACCAACTCTCTCCGCGAAGGACTAGCTAATGCATAGACCATACCTCCACTATAGACCCATACTCCACTATAGACCATACTCCTCTATAGACCATACTCCACTATAGACCATACTCCACTATAGACCATACTCCACTATAGACCACACTCCACTATAGACCATACTCCTCTATAGACCATACTCCACTATAGACCGTACTCCACTATAGACCATACTCCACTATAGACCATACTCTACTATAGACCATACTCCACTATAGACCATACTCCACTATAGACCATACTCCTCTATAGACCATACTCCACTATAGACCGTACTCCACTATAGACCATACTCCACTAAAGATCATACTCCACTATAGGACCATACTCCACCATAAGACCACACTCCTTCTATAGACCATACTCCACTATATACCATACTCCACTATAGACCATACTCCTCTATAGACCACACTCCACTATAGACCATACTCCACTATAGACCACACTCCTCTATATACCATACACCTCTATAGACCATACTCCACTATAGACCATACTCCACTATAGACCATACTCCACTATTAGACCATACTCCACTATATACCATACTCCACTATAGTAGACCATACTCCACTATAGACCATACTCCACTATAGACCGTACTCCACTGTAGACCATACTCCACTATAGACCATACTCCACTATAGACCATACTCCACTATAGACTATACTCCACTATAGACCATACTCCACTATAGACCATACTCCGTCTATACTCCGTATAGACCACTATAGACCATACTCCACTAAGACCATACTCCACTATAGACCATACTCCACTGTAGACCATACTTCACTATAGACCATACTCCACTGTAGACCATACTCCACTATAGACAATACTCCACTATAGACCATACTCCACTATGAGGACCATACTCCACTATAGACCATACTCCACTATAGACCATACTCTA
>JAXIVJ010012402.1:0-40472 GCA_036785665.1 Chirona hameri
AGATATTGATATCCCAGTGGTGACGAAGTAAGGTCGGAGATAGGACCAATATGACAATCAGATGTTCAAAGATATTGATATACCAGTGGTGACGAAGTAAGGTCGGAGATAGGACCAATATGGCAATCAGATGCTCACAGATGTTGATATCCCAGTGGTGACGAAGTAAGGTCGGAGATAGGACCAATATGACAATCAGATGCTCAAAGATATTGATATCCCAGTGGTGACGAAGTAAGGTCGGAGATAGGACCAATATGACAATCAGATGTTCAAAGATATTGATATCCCAGTGGTGACGAAGTAAGGTCGGAGATAGGACCAATATGACAATCATATGTTCAAAGATATTGATATCCCAGTGGTGACGAAGTAAGGTCGGAGATAGGACCAACATCTACTAAGCATTTGCAACTATGTATTCTTTCAACTCTAGATTTGTATTTCGTATTTATTTCATATGATCGCCAACAGAGCTACGCTCCACTGACCGGCGAATTCGTGAAGATAATATACAACAATACATACACTAGATAAGTGTACTTTTATGTCGATTTTCTCCTTGAAATACGCAATCGAAAAATTAAATGAAAAAAAAAAATGCATTCGGGCACAACATTTCCTCCGATGTATTTGAAGAAAACACGACACTCAAACACAAGAACGAAATATTTCGACAGCTCGTGAAGTTCGATTAGATAATCCTCGCACAGTCAAACTAATACCACTCATCAATACATTAAGAACAATACATATATAAACATATATCGTAGTTTTAATCTACCTGTATCATCACTTAAGCTGCTACTTCACCTCCTCAATCTCAATAAAGCAGAGTCGGTGATCACAATACCACACAAGGTCACACACTATGACAAACCCACACACACGCACACATCTACCCCGAAATAAGGCGCCAGGAAGAAGTTTGTTCATTCAAAACTGGCTTCTTGTCCCTGATCAGCAGATATTCGACAATTTTTTCGATCTGGATGGTCTCTCGTTCTCATCAAGATTTTGATTTCCGAAGGAAGATTATAATTTTTTCTGCTTCAGTAACGCCGCTATGAAAAGTTTCAAAATGATCACCAGCAGGAGTGAGTTTAGTTTCATTTTGTGCGCACCGCAAGTGCCATTGTAACGGAGACGTATGGACCTCTTGCTCTCTCCGACATAAGTGGCCCCACACATCTTATACCTAAGCTCATACACCAAATTGTTGTCCGTACATCTACCATTTGTAAACATTTCACAGGCTTCGCAAGTTTTCTTGCCTGAAGGGTATGGTGGGTCCAATAGAGATGAATGCACCAACTGACGTTTTAAGGTTTTCGGGATGTACCAGGACAGGTTCATGTTAAGGCCAGTTTTCCGTACAACCTGTTTTACTTTGCACAACACTGTCTCATCTGACATCCACATAAGGTAACTTAAGAACACCATCAGCTCGACAGTTAGGATGGCTTGCGGTTTGATCTCTGCCTTGATTACACGTGTTACATTTAGCTTTACGACACCTCTCCCACCTGCCCTCACGGTCCTCTGTTGATGTCACCACCTGTCGCTGAACACGGTTCAGAATATGCGCGGATTACCGCGCATATTCCAAAAAGAAACTGAAAGCCTAGTAAATGCAATAATTGCAGGGCCACAATTGCATTGTAATTGGTACTGCACTTAAAATGGTTCAACAACATAGGAATATTCACTTCTTTCACAAACGACTTTATGAACAAAGCAGTAAGCGATTTTTTTTGGCCACTTTTTGTCACTTTCTTGCTGTTAAAAACCGGTTTAAACCTGCAAGTAGCAAAAAAAAACGTTTTTCCGGTAAAAAATTCAAACCCGGATTAGTTGTCATTGTTATAATAACCAGTAAAACGCTTTTTTGGCGATAACCGAGCGGGAGCGCTCTGGTAAAGCTAAAACAGGTTTGAAATATGACACAGTACGGGAGCACACGTGGTAGTAACAAATAGTCCTTTTAATCCTCCATACAAAAAATTCCAGGCCTCCATGCATGCCAACTTAAAAACCAGTACGACGCCGAAGTTGGCTATGAACGAGCGAGCGCAAAGAAAATGTATGGTGAATTAACCAGGGGTCAAAAATAACGCCAACTCGACAACGTCGTTAGTAGCAATTCAGCGTTACACCAAACGAAGATTTGTAGCAAAACTGGCCCATGGCAAGACATAAAAATTGCACTATCATTACTGCGGTATATGCTTGAATGAGTCACTTTCTGTTTGTTGTAGATCCTGTACACTTATGGGGCTGTTTTGTATATTCACGGCTGGTTGATCTCTGTTTTCTGGAGATATTTTGAAAGTAATATGTTGCTAGCGAGAAATGGGAAAAATATCACCATAAGTGGGCAAATATCACAAGTTTCTCGCAAGATCTAGAGACTAAACGTACCTTTTAAGGAAATCTACACCCACCAGAGATAAAAAATTTGTAGCAAAAAATGCCAACATGAATCGACAGAGAGTGATACAGGTTGTATATTTTTGTATCACGCATAATACGAATAAAGGACATCAAATTGTACTTCAAAATATTCCAATATCTTTAAATAAAATTATTTCAAAGTTATTCTCAGGCCATATTTAACCAAATGAATGTAACTCAATGAAGCGTAAAAACTTCCAGAGTCTGCTTTTTATGGTACCCCATCACTATAAGTTCAAGGTTTCCGAATGGTGACAAAGCCCTCCTGTGACATTTAGGTCTCGCGCTGGTTGGTGGTGTCTCTGTTGCGATAAGATCGATTTTTGGTGCTCCAAGGATCTGTGTTGTTTATCATGAGTAAAGTAAAGAAGGCTAAGTTAACAAACTCTAGAATGGATATTTTGTGCGGATATCTCACCAAGGATGGAGCTGAGTGTAGTTTTTCATGCCTAAATTATCATCGTCCTCGGCTTCTGAAACACACAAAGAAACATCATCCTGCGGATTCGGATGTTCTCCTACGTGGTTCTGCTGCCTGGGTAAGTGTTCAGTTATTTGTATTGCGCTAGGGACTAGGGAGCGCTCCCCGGCCGCTCCATAGTATTATTCGTATTTTTCCGGAAGTAGGCAGCGTGACTGTGAAAAACTGTGCTGACGTGGAGACGGGAACGTTTGGGACACATTTAGCGCCTACCTCGAAAACTGTGAGTGCGGAATTAGCCTAAAATCGCTCAACAACTTTGATTTTTCTGACAGACCTCGTCGCGCCAGTGACTGTCCTTGTAGTGCCTGTGATGCCATTTATGAAGAGAGGCCACTCTCAAGTCATCGACAAAACTCCAAATTGAACGAATTTTACGTAACCGTCGTCTGATTCCCGACTTTCTGGACCGTTTTCAAGAAATAAGCAAAATACTCAAAACTATTTTTTCAGCGCATGAGCGCTGCGATGGGCGCATGCACACCGACATCAATCTGCCGACACCCCGTCTCCCCCGTCCCCAATGTCGGCCCGCGCCGCTGCTCGGCACCGGCCCGAATCACCCTCCGTCGAGCCAGGCGCGTAGCCAGGATTTTTATTGGGGGTGGGGCACGTCGGTGGTAGAATCAAATTTAGCTCCTCAACCATATGTTGTTGACCGGAGGGGGGGGGGGGGGGAGGGAGCCGGGTCGTCAGAGAATCTAATTTTATTTAGTGTAAATTTGTTTTGCTCAGAGGGGGAGGGGCATGGCTCCCGTGCCCCCCCCCCCCCCCTAGCTACGTCCCTGCGTCGAGCCGGGTCCGTCGGTCGCCGCCGCAACCGACGACCTTGACGGCGGCGACGCAGGGGAAAGCCTTTGCCGAGACGGATGGGTGGAAGGAAGGTGAAATGGAGGAGAAAATATATTTAGATAGTGGAAGGCAATCAATATAGGCGCAGAATTCGACGTTTAATACAATTTGCTTTCCTTGCCGCAGAGCAGGACATAATTCCAGGAAACTGCGTTTTTCTTAGTACAATAGGTCCTCGAATCGCCAAACAGGAACCAAACATGTTCTGCTGCATCTTCTCTACCTGTTGCCATTTTTATGTTAATTTTTCTGAAGGTGAAATGAAGTAGCCCAAATTCGAGGAGAAAATTAATGTAGGGATGGGTTGATTTCCTTCAGACAACTTTGCCACCTGAACCTAAAAATCCTGGCGATTCCCATGATCCAATTACTCAGTTCCACTATTCACGAAACCTTCACCTATACATTTGCCTTTTTCGTTTCCTCAGATGCTGGCGAGACACCAGTCATCACGCATGGAGGAGCATCCAAGTACTGGAGATGCTCCTGTGCCTGCCGAGTCGGCGCAGCAGCCTTTCCCAACTGGGCGTAACAAAGTAGCCCCTGAACATTTGCCTGCAGACGTGCACCCGACATGTGATGATGTTGATATGACCGACAGTGGACCGGCGATTAGCACTGAGACGGTTCGCAACGATAACGGGGGTCTCTGGGGTCTCTCACAATGCTGCAGGCGGTTGAGCACTCTGATTGCCTGATCTACGCTGCACGAGGTAGGCAAGTCCCAAATTACCGGGGCCATTCAATTCGAAGAAGTATATATCACTGCAAAAGCAGCTAAAGAAACAAAAGGCAAACATATAAAAATGCGTTCCTTTTTGCTAGTCTTTGGCTACTTCTCATTTCTTGGCGCATTTATTCTGATTTTTAAGCGATCTTAATTTATTAGTGTTTATCCTGATAGCGTTATGACGTGAATACCAACACATCAGAGTGTCATGTAAAATGTTGAATCGTTTTGGGTTTCCTAGAAGTAATATTGTCAGTGCTTGTCCAAGGACCATTCAAACTGGTCTTCGTCTTAATTTTTTTTTGGATACAAAACTTATTTTCTGACATAAGCTTTTGCACTGCCAATATTTAGAGGTCAGTTTAGGAATCATATCAAACACTTTCACCTGTTTCAAAGACACCCGCTTTCAGTGGGATTATCATTTTTTTTTTTGGAGAGTTATGGAATCCGGATGCAGAACACACCATTTAGGAAGTTGCATTTTATACTTACTCAACTGCTATCATTCTAGTGTCTAAGTACAAGTCAAAGCACATTTTGTAATAGTGGTTCTGTTCCCACAGCGGTACAAACGCTTAAGGAGCAAAAGATCCTGCCAAAGGAGCTTGGTCTCGGCCTCCCACAAATCAGAGCGGCTCACAGATTCATGCGAGAGCTACCGAACGAGCTGACAGACCCCGAGCTCTACGTGAGGCTGCAAAAACAGGCCCAGAGTGAGGCGATCCTGCAGCCATACAGTGACATGGTGGCACGGATTTGGATGCTGGCAGCTCCCGAGAGTGTTGTGAAGAGCATGTGCAGTGTGGTGAAGGACATCTTCGGCGAGAACCGCCAACTGTCGCACGCAAGTGCAGCGAAAGAGCTTTGTGTGCGCTGGAATGGACCGGAGCCTGTCTGCGCTGACAAGCTATTAGAGCACGTGCGGCAGCGGTGTCAGAAGGACAATTTTTTTTACCGTAGGTCACAGGGACATCGGAAAAGTTATGAAAAGGCATCTTGGTAGAAGGTGTCACCGCGCCCCTGTATATATGTGATATGAATCTGTGATATGAAGTGTATAGTGATGTACGGATGCATTGCCAACAGTAGGTACCCAATGGGAATTAGTATAATGTCATTCAATGAACGGTTGTGGTGTGCACTTTATTTGGTGTGCCAGTGTGCCACATCCAGTGTTTAGAACTTGAATTCTGCTCCCGTGTGCTATTTATTTTGTCTTGTTGAGTACTTGTCTTGTTTAAAATTCGTCTTGCATTATTTATTTGTGCAAATCAGCTTTTTGTTTGCACGTATATATTGGACACGTCACCTGGATGGATGTTGGAAGGAAAAATATAGTCGTCTGTTCTATTGCAAATGGTGAACCTGTTTTTACATTAAATCAACAAGTGTTTTATCCCATGAGGGTACGATACCTTGGTGTCGAGGTCGGTAGATTGGTACTTAGGTATAGCGATACGCCTGGTCTAGCCGCAAAAGAAGAACCGGTTAAATAACGTTGCCACTCCTGTTGAACTGCTTGCCAGTTTTGTGTAGCGAATTTTCGCATTAGCAGATATAAACATTTGCAATCGACAAATAGAAATGTGTAGAAATGTAGCTTCGATGAGAATGAGAATGTTCGATAAAAGGGGTAGCAAAATTGGGCTCCGTCAAATTCGGTTGGTAGCAAATTTTAACTTTTTTTTACCCCTGAACTGAATTTCAACTTCATCGGGAAAGTAGTTTCTGAGATACAAAAAGGGTGCGCACGTGCGCACATGCAGAAGCACCCCACCCCTGACCTGTGAGAAAGTGGCGGCTGAGAGGTCCCTAACCACGAACAAAATCTGAACACAATCGGCACAGCCGTTGCGGAGTTATTGCGAGGAAACACCTGCCAACACCCCTCACGCGGCACGCGCCACGCGCAGTGGTAGTTACCCACGTGAGTCAGCACCGGTCTCAAACAGGTTATGTTGGATGGGGCTGCTCAGCAAAGAAGCCCACTTGTCAATCGGACGTTCGGTTGCAGAGATATTAGTTTGTCAAAAGCGTCGCCACGGGCCGGGTCGGGTCAGGCCGCTCATATTCAGATTTTCCCCATATACCACGGAAAGACGAGCGAGTGCTTCGTGCTCGCTCGTAATTAGGTTTATAAAATTGTTCTTGATCTCCTTTCCCGATTCCGCCAAAAGGGGTACGTCCTTAGCGCTGCATGCTTCAGTGAATGCAAAATGAAAGGTAAAAAGACACAACAACAAGTAGGGGAGCTATCACCGAAGCCAGAAGACATCTTTCGGCAGCACCAAGGTAACTAGTTTCCATTCAGGTGTTGTTATACCAATGCAAATATGTCTCTATCTTCATGGAGGGTCATCGACGATGGACAAATATCGCACATGTCGTTTAGTGTCTGTCTGTTAGGCAAGGGCGCCGCCACTTTCTGAAAGTTGGTGGCACGGAGGCATTCTTAAGTCGATTATTTCTATGCAACAGTCGTAATGTTTAAATACGAACATGTTGGGGGACGCGTTCCTCACTTCTCCCCCCCCCCGCTTCTGACGCCCATGCTGTTAGTTCTATCAGACAGACATATATGGAACGCGGTAAATAAATAGTTGAATAATGGAATGGAATGGAGTAATGGAAATATTCAAATATTTGCCTAGTGATCACAAACATTCTGGCTTTGTCTTCGCAAAACGTAAATGTGCCTAGCAAGTGTCTCATCATTTGTCATAATAGAGCGATATGGCAGCTAAGAGCTCCGCCATGTTCCGAAAATTGGAAGGAAGGGAGCGGGGGGAGGGAGGCAGAGGCATTCCTAAGTCGATTCTTTCCATGCTACGCCCTTAGGCGTAATGTGAAAAGTCCAAAAATGGGGGGACACGTCCCCCGTCCCCCCTGTGGCGGAGCCACTGATGGCCAGCTTGAGGGCTGCCGACTTAATGTGTCGTATGAACCCCACTTTAGACGTTCCTTCACTGGCAGTCGGGCTGATAGCAGAACGACAGCTGACAGAGAGGGACTCCCATCCTAAGTTAAAGGCCACTTTAGACGTCCTTCACTGGCAGTCGGGCTGATAGCAGAACGACAGCTGACAGAGAGGGAAATGGGTACTATGTGCCCAGTCGTCTTGCCAACCGGCGTTCTTGAAGGATGGTGGCATCAGCACTCCGTAGTCCTGATCTTGGTAGTTGTTGGGCTGGCCATTGGCCCACTTCGGGTCGTCGGACGACACGACGCCGCAGCCGTCGACGCCGACGAACTGGCCCTCGGTGATGACATCATTCAAGCCCAGCCAGGCCCAGGCGTCGGCAGCGGCGACAGTCATGGCGCACTGGTTTTCCGCCTCGGAACAGGGCACGGCCAGGTGGTTGCCGAGCTCGGCGCAGAGGGTCTCCGCCTGTGTGTAGTTGACTTGCTGGTTCAGCCGGGCCAGACAGCGGCCGGCACAGCGACTGAAGCCGGCCGGACAGTCGCACGGATTGGACATCATGTCTGCAAAAGTACATGCTAATATGAGCTAATATCGAAGTACGAAAATCACTGATATCTCAGTTAATATGTAGCAGGTATACGGGATTGCTGTTTACGTCCCCCTCCCCCCCGCCCCCCACCCTTGCCTAGATTCTTAGCGTGTAAGCCGCTGAAAATCCAGAGAGGTAACGCGTCATGAACCCTGCGACATTACGATAGGATAAATTAACGACATTGTGATAGGATGACGAATACGTGTTATCAAGGCTCTGCCGAATCGGTAGATTTTGGCGCATGAAGAAGATATTTGGAGTTAATTTATATACGAGACGTTCGCTAAATTAATGAAGAACTTGATTGCGTAACTTTTATTGATGCATTTTGTTTGGGTAAGGTAAAATACGCTGTTATATTTTTGTTTATTACCGAATAGAAGCCAAAACGAAACGAAATTAATTCTATCATCACCCTTTTATAAGTTGTCTCGTAATTATTTAATTTTGCTGTCCCTTGTTGTTATGTCTCTATTTTAACCTGTCTGAAGAGTTGGGCATCGCCCAGCTGGCAGCAGCGCACCACAGACGTGCAATTGTCTTCTACCGCCTCTACTTATTCATAACGACGGGCTCTGAAAAGTCTCCGGTATACTGTGGAGTGTGGATGTTCCCGAATAAGGTCTATGTCTGCTTTTAAACGGAAGGTAGTGGCACCCTGAGCTGAAGCATATGTAGCGTTGTTGGCACTCTCACATTGATGGTGACCCACAGCCGGTCGAATTCCCCCTCCCCCCTAAAGGCAAGATTCCAGATGAGTCAAATACATTTTCACAAATCAGGCGCTTCTGAACCGTATACTGTTCAGGGGCGCCTGATTGTCCTTATACGGAACCGTGTCGGAAACAACCATGGTGCCTGAGTGCCTTCGGTCCTGGAGTGGCACGTACGGGACCAACAGTCGAGCCCCAGTGGATACTTTTCCACTCAATACACGTGTAGTCATTGAAAACACACGCGCTCAAGAAATGCACTGCGAATACTCGCACTCAGCAATTACACGACATTCCACATACACGTATGTACACATGCGGCATGCAGGTAGGCGGGGCATGGTAACAGTACAGTCAGCTCGAATCACGCTAAGGTGCCAAAGCCCCATAGGAGATATATTAGGGTGGTCCGGTTAGCGTTTCAGGTGTCACCCCCCTATGTCCCCCCCCCTATGTCAGGTGTCACCCCCCCTATCTGATGCATTTTAGGACGCAGATCAGGATGAAAACATCCAAATTGAGAAATTCGAAAGAGACAAAATAGATGGCGAACTGGGCCTAAACATTTTGCACCGAGGCGATTTCTGCATACTTTTGTATCATTTGTATTTGAGTCTTTTTCGCCATACCTTTGTATTCAAATATGAGAACCAGGCGCAGACGATTTTAGCAAAGTTGTACCACTTGCGAACAACGCCATCTATTGAGCGATTCGGTGAACTACTAAAACATCCGTTCTATTATTGGTGAAGGTGATTGATGTTCAGGTGTTTGAGCTAAGGTAAGGAAAATTGGAAACAAATGGTACGAAAACAATTGTTTTATCCATATATGATATATTTCAGCATGAATTTGAGTTCTTGCGCTTGCGAGAGGACGAAATGTGGAAAATGGCGGTGCAAAATATTTAAGTCCAGTTCGTCATCGATTTTATTTCTCGAATTTCTCAATTTTGGCGTTGTCATCGTGATCGGCGTCCCAAAAATGAGTTGACTCGGCGGCAGGCGGAGACCCAGGCGGCTCTCGAAGCCCAGGAGCTTCAAGATGAATCGGAGCGTCGCCAACTGGAGGTCTAGATGCTGGAGAAGGAGGAAGTCTGGCTTCCGCCCGCAGGTGGCGACACGCCACCTGACGAGCTCCGATCCGATCAAGCTTCGATCGAGCCACCTCGGCAGCACTACGAGCTGCCACAGCCAGACGCTGCCGCTGCATGCACCGGAAACTGGCTGGGTCAGCTGCAACCGCAGCTGCGACCGGTGGATGCAAAGCCAGCTAACGTCGCGCTCTCGCCTGCAACTGCCAGCCGCCAACCATACCTGCCCGCAACTGTGCGTCCGCTGGCCCTTCCTCAGCTGCCGAGAATAACACTGGAGACGTTCGGTGGGTCGGCGCTCGAATGGCCGCGATGGATCGTGCTGTTCAGGGCGTTAGTGCACGACAGGAAACACATTACAGACATCGAACGATTGACATACCTGCAGTCCCACCTGACCGGGCCGGCCAGGGAGGCAGTGCGGGGTATGATGTGTGACGCCCGCCTGTACAACGCCACACTGCGAGAGCTGGAAGAGGAGTTCGGTGCGGGCCGGCCGGGGAGGCAGTGCGGGGTATGATGTGTGACGCCAGCCTGTACAACGCCACACTGCGAGAGCTGGAAGAGGAGTTCGGTGCGGGCCGGCCAGGGAGGCAGTGCGGGGTATGATGTGTGACGCCCGCCTGTACAACGCCACACTGCGAGAGCTGGAAGAGGAGTTCGGTGCGGGCCGGCCAGGGAGGCAGTGCGGGGTATGATGTGTGACGCCCGCCTGTATAACGCCACACTGCGAGAGCTGGAAGAGGAGTTCGGTGCGGGCCGGCCAGGGAGGCAGTGCGGGGTATGATGTGTGACGCCCGCCTGTACAACGCCACACTGCGAGAGCTGGAAGAGGAGTTCGGTGCGGGCCGGCCAGGGAGGCAGTGCGGGGTATGATGTGTGACGCCCGCCTGTATAACGCCACACTGCGAGAGCTGGAAGAGGAGTTCGGTGCGGGCCGGCCAGGGAGGCAGTGCGGGGTATGATGTGTGACGCCAGCCTGTACAACGCCACACTGCGAGAGCTGGAAGAGGAGTTCGGTGCGGGCCGGCCAGGGAGGCAGTGCGGGGTATGATGTGTGACGCCCGCCTGTACAACGCCACACTGCGAGAGCTGGAAGAGGAGTTCGGTGCGGGCCGGCCAGGGAGGAGGCAGTGCGGGGTATGATGTGTGACGCCCGCCTGTATAACGTCACACTGCGAGAGCTGGAAGAGGAGCTCGGTGCTCCATCACGCGTCGTTGAAGCCAATATGAGAAAGATTCTGACGGCACGACCAGTGAGGGACGGCGATCTCCAGACTCTCACTGAACTCTCACGAGACCTACGCACCGCAGTGAGCGTACTGCAGTGCCTCCACTACGAGCCGGACCTCGCCGCTGCCAGTAACGTGACGGCAGTCACCGGGAAGCTCCCTGCCAGCCTGGCGTGGAAGTGGCGCGAGCACGTGGTACAACACAGCATCGCTTGCCCCACCATCGTGGACCTCGACGGCTGGCTACGTCGTCACGTCGCCGACGGTCGGGTCGCAGTGAGCCAGACGAACCTCAGGCAGGCGCCCAAGGTCGAGGTTAATCCTCCCGAGGGCAGGCCGCAGCCCAGGCACGTGTTTACCACCGCGACGGTGCCCGCGGCCCGCGGTACGGCCATAAAGTCAGCGGACGCCGGGACCATAAAGCCGTCAGCTGCGAGTCGCGACGCGTGCCTAATGTGTGGACAGGAGCACGACATCCAGTGCTGTGATATGTTCACGGCACTGAGTGTGGACTAGCGAGCCGTGTTCGCCGGTAAAACAGGGCTCTGCTTTAACTGCCTGGCACGTTATCACGTGAGCGCCAGGTACCTGTGTGGTGCGATGTGCGGGACCGAAAACTGCGGGAGGAGACACCACGCTCTCCTTCATGGTGGAAAACGTGTGTTCCCACGCCGTTCCTGCGCCGAACAGCGCGCCAGGGTCGACAGACGCGAAGCACGTCGGCACTGCAACCGCGCAACCAGGTGCTGCTGACATGTGCTGCTGTCACCGCCGAGCCCGGCCGGCAGCCGCCCGCCAGAAGGAAGCGGGCGCGCCGGCGGAGCTCAAATGCGGACGATGACGTCACCACGGACGCGGAGCAGGAGCCGGGCGTGAAACAGCTGCGGAAGCAATCGGGCCGGCCGCCCGAGTCGGCTGAGCCGAACCCGAGTATGCTGCAGAGGAAGGAACAGCACCCCGTGCAGCGCCACTGCAGCGCCACCGCCGGCCGCCGCTGCCACCGTGCAGGCGACCGAGGTGTCCTCGAACAGTATGGTGCAGACCGACGAGCTGGACGACGCTCAGGACTCGATCCGTCTCTGGGATCAGCAGCAGGCCGCCGATGTGCTGCCACAGCGCGGTACCGAGTGCTCGGTCATCCCGACCGCGTCACCTCACCGGCGGTGCTTGGGAGCGCCTGGCCCGGTCCGCGAAAGGTGCTCTTGCAGTCTGTCATGGGCCGGCAGGTGCCGGCAGCCATAAACTGATGGACGTCAGTGGTGATGTGAGCTGACCAGGCCTACGGTGTAGTGTGTGCATGTTCGAGAAACGGCAAGGTGTTGGCCGCTCGTCGAGTAGTAAATGGATCCGCGTAGAATGTATGCAAGATGTGTGTACGTGTGAAATGTGTGATCGTGTTCGCGCGGTAATAGCATGATGACGTCCAGCCCACACGTGCCGGCAGCGCGGCCGCGTGACTGAAACGATCCCCGACGCAGATGGCTGAGAGCGAGTCTGAAACGACGTCACTGAAGCGGCGACGGACACCGGCCGTTACACGCAGCCTGTCGCACGGCTCTGCTCTGTCGCCTCGAGTGTGACGCTGACGGGCAGTAACTGCGCTGCGCTGCGTCTGCCGCCATGCGTAGTTATTGGGTGGTAGAGCGCCGCACCGTGACTGCTACCTCATGTAGTAATTGCGTTATTAACTGTTAGTTGTTTAAATGTACAACTCCGCTCAGATTGTCTCCATCTAGTGTATAAGTAAACAACTGGGTAGATTAGCAGACAAAATTAGCATAAATGAAATAGTACTGGGAGGTGACGACTGTCTGATTATGAACCATGTAGTTAGTGCAGGTATACAAATGATTTATTCAAAGAACCGGCCTTCGGTGATATTACTATTAGCTATTATTCGGTCAGACCTGCACAGTGAGAAATACAGTGCAAAGTTAAATGCAAGATGGAGGAGTTTAATATGAAATGGAGGACACTTAACTATTTAGGAGAAACTGAATGATTCTGATCAACGTTCTTAAAACCTGGCTATTGAAAAGTGGGAGTGATGGCTATTTAGTACTTTGAATTAGGTGCTTTGACCTGATACGCTGCTCCAGTCCCGGCCTTAGTCCGGGGCAGTCGCCGCCCCCAAGAGCCAGGCTGGAGGGCGGCGCCGCCGGGTCCGAGCTGGATTTCGGCCAGAGATGGCCGAACCCGGCCTGTTCGGGCAGCGAGGTCTGCGCATGCCTCGCTATTAAGCGTGGCGGGAGGACCCCCTGGGCGAGCCGCGCTCGAAGCCTGAACAACAAACTTGTAGTTGACGAGGCGGGTCTTTAATTCCCTTTGCATATAAGCATATGTAGAGTATATGGGGGTATGAATGTATGTAGGTATGCAAGTGTATGCAAGTGTGTAGCATTGCTCGTGAGCCAGAAAGGATTTGTACTATGCTAATGTTCAGTCCTGTGGCGTGCGGGCCGGTGCCGGCCATGCAGGCAGTGCGGCTGTGATGGCGCCGCAGGGCTCGGTAGTGTGCCGCGTTGCGCGCGTAAGCGCTGCTGTGTTACTTGATCGGATTTTTGTGAGTTTGAATGTGTGGGTTTAATCACAATTATGCGTAATAAAAAAAGATTGTCTCCGTCTGTGTAGTCGGCGCTGTGTTACAATTCCTGTCTCCGACTGACAGCGCGCGCTAGTCAGTTGTTAGTGCATTGCGGGTGTTAGCGTATGTTGCGTTGTGTTATAATAGTTTCTTACTTTCAAATTAGATATTCCTCGTAAGATCTCGCAAAATCGGGCCGGCTATGCTAGCGAGAAAACGCGCTTTTGCCGTCCCGCCGCTGTATGCTCTCCCTGTCGCCGTTTATGGCACCACGTGTGCGATACTTCGACTCTCACACCCACGTGTCCGCTGTCCCGGTTCCCGCCACCACGTGCGATGTCGCACTCCAGCGCCGGGACGGCGCCGCGACACGCGGGCAGTCGACCACCAGACTTCACCGATTACGCGGCTGACGCAGCCGCCGACGTACCCGGAGTGTGCGGCGCGACGTTCGACGACGCCACTCATCGATTACGCGACTGACGCAGTCGCCGACGTACCCGGACTGTGCGGCGCGACGTTCGACGCCGCTACTCATCGATTACGCGACTGACGCAGTCGCCGACGTACCCGGACTGTGCGGCGCGACGTTCAACGCCGCCACTCATCGATTACGCGACTGACGCAGTCGCCGACGTACCCGGAGTGTGCAGCCACCCATTCGACGCCGCCACTCAACTTTTTCTACTGTCATCTTTCTCATCTGTATCGCAATAGAATCATCTACTCTAAAACAAGTCTTTCAACTCTATTGCCGCCGATGGTCTCCCGGATTTCTACGAACAGAACTCACAAACAATTGTCGTTTTACTAAGTATGTGTATATGTGTATATGTGTATATGTGTATATGTGTATATGTGTGTATGTGTATATGTGTATATGTGTATATGTGTATATGTGTATATGTGTATATGTGTATATGTGTATATGTGTATATGTGTATATGTGTATATGTGTATATGTGTATATGTGTATATGTGTATATGTGTATATGTGTATATGTGTATATGTGTATATGTGTATATGTGTATATGTGTATATGTGTATATGTGTATATGTGTATATGTGTATATGTGTATATGTGTATATGTGTATATGTGTATATGTGTATATGTGTATATGTGTATATGTGTATATGTGTATATGTGTATATGTGTATATGTGTATATGTGTATATGTGTATATGTGTATATGTGTATATGTGTATATGTGTATATGTGTATATGTGTATATGTGTATATGTGTATATGTGTATATGTGTATATGTGTATATGTGTATATGTGTATATGTGTATATGTGTATATGTGTATATGTGTATATGTGTATATGTGTATATGTGTATATGTGTAAATGTGTATATGTGTATATGTGTATATGTGTATATGTGTATATGTGTATATGTGTATATGTGTATATGTGTATATGTGTATATGTGTATATGTGTATATGTGTATATGTGTATATGTGTATATGTGTATATGTGTATATGTGTATATGTGTATATGTGTATATGTGTATATGTGTATATGTGTATATGTGTATATGTGTATATGTGTATATGTGTATATGTGTATATGTGTATATGTGTATATGTGTATATGTGTATATGTGTATATGTGTTTATGTGTATATGTGTATATGTGTATATGTGTATATGTGTATATTAGAGACGCAAATTTCAGGACCACGGAGCCGGCGCTGGGCCCAAATTCAGGCCCGGCGTGCCTGAAGCTGTGTCTGAACTCAGGCTTGCCGGGCTCATGCCGGGCTCAGCACAAGTTATCAATTAAAACAAAAAAATAGAAATAAATATTGGCAGAAGTCAGAACATACATGCTTAAAGATCATGATAAATTGAGAAAACAAAATATACAACAGTAAAACACCAGCATAACACATAACAATGTCCTAGTTTACAAATTAAAAGTGATAACTAGTACGACCTAGCAAGGAGTGGACACACCAGTGAAACTTAATAAATCAAACTACAGGGTCAATTCATGATCAATTCATCAGCTCAGTCACTGCAGCAGTGTGAGAGTCGAGTGCAGTCAAACAGAAACAACTACCCCAAATCATATTCCACTGTCATCACTAGTAACTAGGTGGGGTGGCATACAATATTATATTTAGTCATCCCATTGCCCCATGTCACCCCAAATTATTTTGTATAACAAATAAGTACCTATGGAACAAAACCACGCACGTATATGATAATAATTATTGTTAATACTATTGTAAATACATATTACTGAGAATATTTATTGATACATATTTACTATTTAGTTCCACATGAGAAAGGACATATTCAAGTCATATCATTTGTAGTTTTGGCAGTGAACAAATATTGTATTTTATGCAATTACAATTATAAAGGTGGAAAGACTGCAAAACACAAACAAAAACATTTTGCAAAGAAATCTTAAGTGGCCAAGACCTATCCCAGAATGCAAACCTGTCTAGTTCCACTTCAACTTCTTATCACAATAGCTCCATAATTTATATATGACCTTGCATAATTACACGTGACACACTCCCCGACAACACATTCAAACCCAATTTCCAAACAATGTGTTTTGATGAGTCACATTTGCGACGAATTCGCCAGGACTGGACCGTAAAAGAATCACGTGTGTCAATTAAGCAGTAGATCGATATTCGCGAATGTGTCGCTGACAGATATTCACAACTTCACACCTCAGAATCGCGACGCCTCAGAATTGTGTGAAGACAATTGTTCATGTTCGTATTCGAAAATAAGCTGTAGTATTAAATCTTAACCATTGGTGTCAGTTGAAGTTTAAATATTTTTTAAAGAAGTCCATCTGCCGAATCCGCAATATGTTGACATTTTCATTTTGGTGATTTTAAGTAATTATGGTGATAAAGTTAGTCATTTCGGTGACGGGATTAATTGTCTGCGCCGTTTTGAGCTCAACGCTTCACAATTGTCAAATACTTCAGCCGCCAATACGCACAGCAGTGAAGTTGACGTCCGTCAAGCTAGCAGCAGATTCATATTCGCGAATCTGCTGGTGCCAGACAGACATTCGCCGGGCTCGAATATACTGCTACTGGTAGCAGATTCGGCGAATGTCTGTCAGCTGGCAGCATATTCGTGAACAACTTACGCGGCCTTTTTGGCGCGAGCAGCAGATTCAGATATTCGCCGGGCTCGAATATACTGCTACCAGCAGCAGATTCGGCGAATGTCTGTCAGCTGGCAGCATATTCGTGAACAACTTCCGCGGCATTTTTCGCGGATCATCTGAACGCCAACAGCAGGTTCGCAACGTGATGTGTTTGAGTTGAGTTGTTCGGTGAAAGATGGGTACCTTCTAGGTAAGTAGGAGGAGGTTAGAGGTGCTACTCACTGACTGCTTCAAGTCAGTAATACGTTGATCAATACCTACTTACCTAGAAGGTACCCATCTCTCACCGAACAACTCAACTCAAACACATCACGTTGCGAATCTGCTGCTGGCGTTCAGATGATGCGCGAAAAATGCCGCGGAAGTTGTTCACGAATATGCTCCCAGCTGACAGACATTCGCCGAATCTGCTGCTGGTAGCAGTATATTCGAGCCCGGCGAATATCTGAATCTGCTGCTCGCGTCTAAGATGCGCCAAGAAGGCCGCGGAAGTTGTTCACGAATATGCTGCCAGCTGACAGACATTCGCCGAATCTGCTGCCAGTAGCAGTATATTCGAGCCCGGCGAATGTCTGTCTGGCAGCAGCAGATTCGCGAATATGAATCTGCTGCTAGCTTGACGGACGTGTGAAGTTGTACCAAGGCAGTTGTACGGCCTTGGCTTTGGCAGTGAAGTAGCTCAAGCTTTGTTTATCTGTGCTCACTGCCCAAGGCTGTATAAATATGTGACAAGGCCGTATAAGAGTGGCTCTGTGTGTGACTGGCTTAGATGTTAGTTATAGATATCTTGGCTTGGATAGTGAGAAAACCGAGGATACTCTGTAATTTTAAACAGGTCGATTATTTTACTTTTATCATTCAAGATATGATTGTCACTCCCAATGTTTTTAGTATGTTTGTCATACTTAAATGTCCAGGAAAACTTGCCTTTTCCCCATTATCCTGTGAAGTATATTTAGTATTTACTAGTCCATGTCAACATTGATCAAATAAGTAAGTAGGTTGTAGTACCTCTAACCTCAACATTGTTTGTAGAAGCTATTACAATTACAACCCAAACATTGCATTGTGTGATGTTGAGTGATGAATGCATACTTATTACATACTTTTAAGCTGCTCGTTTGGACTTGCATGATCTATATATCTATCATGCGTCTTATTTTTGTTTTTTATTTTTGCAAACCACCAAAGATGAAAGAAGTCTACTCACCTTGACCTGTTTGACTTTCCTGTTAGTCTGTTGTTGATTATTTATCTCAAGTTCTGACTTGTGTGGGATTTCTTTACTCCATGGTCCATATATATCCATTATCCATTGGTGTTTCAATGTGGTGTGTGTTAAAATGGTGCAAAATGCACATTGCAAACTATAAATATTCCTGCTAAAAGATTTTAAGTGTAGAATGAAGTATACATGCAGATTCCTAGCTTGAGCTGCCGCGTGCCGGGCCTGGCGGGTGCTGCCACATGTGGCCGGCCTTGATGCCGGTCCCAACTCATGTATGAGCGGTGGCGGTGCGGGGCCGGTTCCTGTTTTTGGGGGAATTTTTGCATCTCTAGTGTATATGTGTATATGTGTATATGTGTATATGTGTATATGTGTATATGTGTATATGTGTATATGTGTATATGTGTATATGTGTTTATGTGTATATGTGTATATGTGTATATGTGTATATGTATATATGTGTATATGTGTATATGTGTATATGTGTATATGTGTATATGTGTATATGTGTATGTGTGTATATGTGTATATCTGTATATGTGTATATGTGTATATGTGTATATGTGTATATGTGTATATGTGTATATGTGTATATGTGTATATGTGTATATGTGTATATGTGTATATGTGTATATGTGTATATGTGTATATGTGTATATGTGTATATGTGTATATGTGTATATGTGTATATGTGTATATGTGTATATGTGTATATGTGTATATGTGTATATGTGTATATGTGTATATGTGTATATGTGTATATTAGTATATGTGTATATGTGTATATGTGTATATGTGTATATGTGTATATGTGTATATGTGTATATGTGTATATGTGTATATGTGTATATGTGTATATGTGTATATGTGTATATGTGTATATGTGTATATGTGTATATGTGTATATGTGTATATGTGTATATGTGTATATGTGTATATGTGTATATGTGTATATGTGTATATGTGTATATGTGTATATGTGTATATGTGTATATGTGTATATGTGTATATGTGTATATGTGTATATGTGTATATGTGTATATGTGTATATGTGTATATGTGTATATGTGTATATGTGTATATGTGTATATGTGTATATGTGTATATGTGTATATGTGTATATGTGTATATGTGTATATGTGTATATGTGTATATGTGTATATGTGTATATGTGTATATGTGTATATGTGTATATGTGTATATGTGTATATGTGTATATGTGTATATGTGTATATGTGTATATGTGTATATGTGTATATGTGTATATGTGTATATGTGTATATGTGTATATGTGTATATGTGTATATGTGTATATGTGTATATGTGTATATGTGTATATGTGTATATGTGTATATGTGTATATGTGTATATGTGTATATGTGTATATGTGTATATGTGTATATGTGTATATGTGTATATGTGTATATGTGTATATGTGTATATGTGTATATGTGTATATGTGTATATGTGTATATGTGTATATGTGTATATGTGTATATGTGTATATGTGTATATGTGTATATGTGTATATGTGTATATGTGTATATGTGTATATGTGTATATGTGTATATGTGTATATGTGTATATGTGTATATGTGTATATGTGTATATGTGTATATGTGTATATGTGTATATGTGTATATGTGTATATGTGTATATGTGTATATGTGTATATGTGTATATGTGTATATGTGTATATGTGTATATGTGTATATGTGTATATGTGTATATGTGTATATGTGTATATGTGTATATGTGTATATGTGTATATGTGTATATGTGTATATGTGTATATGTGTATATGTGTATATGTGTATATGTGTATATGTGTATATGTGTATATGTGTATATGTGTATATGTGTATATGTGTATATGTGTATATGTGTATATGTGTATACCGCTGCACTTGCGGATCCAGCCGTCGTTTTTGTTTGGGGGGGGCAACTTTTTTTTGGCAAAAAGGTACCCTTATTTTTTATCCCCGGATTTGGGCCGGTATTCGAGCTTCAGAAGTTCACTTTTCCAATTCACAAACAATCAGTTTTGTTAATTTTTATGGTTCAAATTCCACAAATTTGGAAAATCCAAGATAGTCATTTTGAAGAAAATGACTTTTGCTTTCTTTAAAAGTTTTGTATTTGCAATTTACTTTAAAACTTGATTTTCTACGATTTTCCCAACATTTATCGTTTTTCCACTAAAAATGACATGACATGACGTCATTGAAACGTCATTATCTCCCACAATACTACATCAATTGCATTGAGAGTTGGCGACAAGATTTATACCTGATGCAGCATCAGGTACTGAAAGTTGGACGTTGATATCTATCATAGTTTTCAGGATATTGAGTAAATCCGGGAGGGGGCAGATACTTATGATAAGGTTTGAGCTATAAGTCACTGACATCCATATCATACCTAGACAGCCATCTTGTGCCGTCCAGCCGTTCCCACACTGTGTGGTGGCGCCACCAATAACTCACCAGGTTTGTGGGGCAAAACATCGCGGGCGCCATAGGGACCGATGTATAAAGGGCAAATTTGAACGGCGCCCTGACTGGGCTACGCTTGGCAAAAGTGGTGCAAAGTAGCATCATATTATTCGCTGGAGATTCTAGATTGAGCCAAAACGAATTATAAGGTTCCACCTGGTCATGGAATTTCTGGAGAGCAGCTGAAATGATCGGTTATCATGGCCTTATTTGGGATGTAACAACCACGTTATACCTTTCACTTTCCGTTGCAAATGCGATCTAAGCTTAGTATATTAAGTATATGAAGCTTAGATCGCATTTGCAACGGAAAGCGAACGGTATAACGTGGTGTGTACATCCCAAATAAGACCATGATAACCGATCATTTCAGCTGCTCTCCAGAAATTCCATGACCAGGTGGAACCTTATAATTCGTTTGGGCTCAATCTAGAATCTCCAACGAATAATATGATGCTACTTCACTACTTTTTCCAAGCGTAGTCCAGTCAGGGCGCCGTTCAAATTTGCCATTTATACATTGGTCCCTATGGCGCCCGCGATGTTTTGCCCCCAGGACGGCTGACGCCACCACACAGTGTGGGAACGGGCAGTCCGGCGTATGCGACGCGCGAGTTGGCTGTCTAGGTATTATATTGGTGTCAGTACCTATCTCAACCTAGGTACCTACCTATAGTTTTTTATTTTGATTGCACAATTGCCATTCAGTTGCTGGCACTAGGTCCAAAAAATCAATTTATTGGCGCGTCAATGTTTTATACAAAGTGGGCGGAGCTTGTCATAGGCACTGTACTTAAGGATAACGAAAATTGACACAATTATTGACAACATTTCACTAAAAACACCTATTCCCCATGAAAAATGTCTCGTCTAAAAAAAATCGCACCATCTGATGCACAACTGTTTACTCCATCCACCTCGGTCACAACTCAAACTATTCCCAAAGTTTTTTGGTTTGTTTCGGGAAAGATTGAGACGCCATCACGTGGCGACAAATTACATCAATATGTTTCTGTCATTTTCTTAGGATAATCTTTTCAAATTTTCGAGTCAATATTTTGTAAGTAAATAAAACTAATTTTGTAATGTAATTGCGTGAAATTATTATGAAAAAGTATTTGTTTTTAAAAAAATATTCACAGATACTGTTACTGCATCAATATTTTGGTACAGTGATTTGAATTTGAGTTAAAAAAAAATATTCAGGTGAGCCAAGGGAGCAATAAATTGATGCACTTATAAAGCAATATTGCATCAATTTCTAAAAGAATTGCTTAACATCTAGGTGGCTGAAACTCTATTATGAGCCACAATGCACAGATTCATGTGTCATTCATCCCATCACTGCTATCTAGTGCTTCATAATTGCCGTTTGTAAATCGGTAATTTTCCTCCAATACCATTTCTATTGGAATGGATCAAAATATTGAAGCGTCAAAAAAAATTGTCCTAGTGCCAGCAACTGTATTGGGACCTTCGTGAGAATCACACGTGATTTTTTTTTACAAACCACTATCATGCGTTCAGAAAAGATATTTCCACAAAAGCAATGCGTTATTTTTGACAACCATTTGCGCCGAAATAGAGTGTAGATTGGATTCCAAATTGATACCATATGTGTTCTTCCCACATGTAACAAAAAGTTTGTTCGAGCTTCAATTCCGACTGCCAGCTTGCTGGCCGCTATTTTCTCGTCCAGTTGAGCTTTCTAATCCCAGATTTGATGGTAGGAGCCGTGCGTTTCCAAAATTTCCCAGTTTTTCACTGTGGATAGCTGGATTTTGACTGCTGCCAAGTCAGTTTTTGCAATAAATTGTTAACGTTTTGTTTTGTGTGTGGGTGGGATGGGTGGGGGGGGGGGGGAGACATGCCCCCTTACTTTCATTTTTTTGTTTTTTGGGGGGGGGGGGGGGGGGTGCATGGCCTGGTTGCCCCCCCCACCCCCTCCTGGATCCGCAAGCGTAGAGCGCAGCATGCTTCGATTTAGTACTAACAGCAACTTGTTATTCGCACCATCCGCGCCACGTTTAGCGATGTGACTCTTGTACTTCAAATTGTTCCCAAATGAAGGTAGTTATGCAACACGAACTACGGAATGGCCGCTTTTGTTTGGGAAATTCAATCTTATACTCAAGGGCTCCGCCACAGGTTTGAAGTTGGTGAGGACGTGGATTCATGAGCTCAGCGAAATATAGGGCCGAGTATATGGGATACGGTGGAACCGGCCTCTACACCTGTCCAGGCCCCTAAAACACGCCTTTGTTAGCACCGGGTCACTGTCTCGATAGGGACTGACTAAGACCGGGCCCCTATCAGGAACGGGCTCGTGCTATCAAGAATTTGCTAATACTGGGCTCTCGTCCTGACCGGGCCACATATCATGCCTTTGCCAGCACCGGACCCTGCCTTGATCGGGCCCCTACCAGTAACGGGCCCGTATAAATACAAATGTGAGGAGCGGGCCCTGTTGTGACCGGGCCCTCGTCCTGACCGGGCCCCATATCACGCCTCTGCCAGCACCAGGCTCTTGCCTCGCTCGGACCTGACCAAGACCGGGCCTTTATCAGGAAGGGGCCAGAATACGGGTCCTTTTGATGCGTGCCACACATAAATTTCAAGGGCGGGGGGGGGGGTCAGCTGACCATTTTGACCCCCCCCCCCCCCTCTGCGTGCGTCACTGCCAACTTGCCTCGGGATACTCCCGCTACTTGCTGTGTCAGTGGTACCTAGAGACAAGGGCGTCGCCACCGAGGGGGTGGGGGGCTGGGGGTGCCCCCCCCCCCCCCCGGGATCGCTCCGGTCGTATTCGGCACCCCCCCATATTTGCAGGATTTTAACATTAGCCCAATGGGGCTGGCCCCAAACCCATGGCTGCCTGCCTATAGAGAGGTGATTTGTTGACTAAGTTAGCGTACTTTCCACTTATAAAAAAGCTGAGAGAGCTATACATGCGCATTACTGCTAAGTTTCAATGGCATGGCCCTGTTAATTAACCACAGTCTACACAGGCACGTAGCCAGGATTTCGTCCTGGGGGGGGGGCGCCTCGAAAGGGCCCCTTCCCGCACGTTGAAAGGGCCAAACAAAACGGATGAAAAGGCACGTTACAACAATGGATAATGCAGTATGGCAGGTATGACATGGGCCATACCAACACTTTTACGAGCTGGAGTAAGTAAACCGAGGGGTTCAGAACCAGGGATCTGGAGGGAATTTCAACTTTGGAACCAGCAACACCAGTTTGGAATCAGCTATACCAACTTCGAATATTTTTTAGGCTCAAGCCCTGGAATTCTAAAGGAATATCGCCGCGTAGCGGCGCGAAAATTTAGAATCTTATGCCCTCGACATGCATTTTTTCCTCTATGAATTCGTTTTTTTTTGCGTTTAAAGGGTTCACCTTTAACATGGGGTTTTGGACTGAGATAGCAGATTTGTAGAGCAGATCTAAAATGGTGTGTGGTGAAAGAATTACCCCTCTACGTTAAGTAATTTCGACACAGGACTAGTGGGCCCGATTTCAATCCCGCTGTTCCGGGCCACGATCGGGGAATGAACGCTCGCCAGAGGTATGACGTCATACCCGCTGACGTTAGAATTGCGTCATACGCAGATTCTGCCGCAAACTAGCCGTGGTATTTATACAGACTTTGGCCGTGGTCATTAGTAAATTTGAAATAGTGCAGAAGTAATATAGGTTGTTATTACCAAGGTCTGTTATTACCACCGAGTTGGTTCAGTGACTGGATGCATTGCCGGGATCAGAAGCCAGAATTCCGAGCTTGCGAAATTGTATTGTAAGAAGGTGCAAATCCCAATATAGAAACGGGGCGACCCTGAGTTGAACGCGACGTTTTTCTGGTAAGTTCTTGTTCTTGTTGACCTTATACATCATTGATCATGAATCTGATTTTTACACAGACCAGGTATTGCATGTGTTTGTTTCATGGAAATGCTTGCTTGATTGGTTCTACAGAAGTATAATAAAAATATGGTAAATATTTTACTGCAGCCCATGATAGAAATATGGATATAATATTATCTAAATATAATGGGAAATTGTATTAATATCCAGACAATTATTGCATATGACACAGAAAGCTAACATAGGTGGACATGTTTTGTCATAAAACACTTGATCAGCACCTTTTGATTCATTGTGTAAAATTGCAGCTTGCCTAATGAAGCCTTATGATGAAACACGTCCAACTGTGGGTCTGTTCCTGTGGCGCCTCTAACCTCCTCAAAGTTGCTCCAACTTTCAACTGTCCCAGGCGTACACAAGGGTGGGAGGGGGGGGGGGGGCAAATAGGCCAATGCCCCCCTTCCCCCATGAAGGTCTGTATGTGCCCCTTTGGCAAACAAAATTAATTAATTTGTGTTTGTTTTTTAGGAAAAAGTTGGGCGATATTCCGCTTTTGCACACCTTTATATAGGTAAATTGAAATAACATTTCAGTTGTAATGGCGGAGTCATTGCGGTTGGTTGAGGGGATTGATGGGTGATAAAAAATATTATTGTTAGGTAAGTACTGAGAATGTCTCTGTTTTGAGTGCAGTTCTAATGAAATCAGACGTGTAGAATTAGTATAAAATATTTGGTTTTCCTATAAAAAGGTGTGCAAAACCGGAAAACGACCAAAAATTGTTGAAAATATGCCCCTCAAAAAATATATTGGGTCAAATATGGTGAGTTTTTTTGGGTTGTGGTACTTTATGCCCCCTAAGCAAAAATTGCCCCCTCCTGGAGTGAATCCTGTGTACGCCACTGGCAACTGTTCTATCCTATTGCACAGACAGTTGCAAGTTGGAGCAACTTGGAGGAGGTTAGAGGCGCCACGGGAACAGGCCCTATGTCAGCTTTGCCGGGTTGTTTGTCTAATGGGGAAATGGTCATTTTCATGTAAAACAAGTGGCATCAACAATGCAAGTTAACTGCTGTTAAACTGGGCTCGTCATAACCAGTGGCGTACCCAGGATTAACTCTAGGAGGGACAATTTTTGCTTAGGGGGGCATAAAGTACCCTCACCCAAAAAAAAAAACTCAGGTTTTGGCCAGCTATATTTTAAAAAGGGCATATTTTTACCATTAAAAAAAATATATATTGATAAAAGGGGCACGTACAGAGTACAGACCTTACCTTACCTTACCTTATTTTACCTTACAGTAATCAGGATTTTTAGGCATCAAGGCCTGTAGTACCCGCTCTCATCGAGTTCATGATTCCTGGCATGTCTCAGTCAGTGTCAGGTATGCTGAACCTGACGTGAGCCCAATGGGCGTCCAATCTAGCCTTGGAAGGCATTCAGCGAAGGAACGCAGACCACTTTGGATGGGAAGCCATTCCAATCTTTCACAATACGTGTGGCGAAGGCGAATTGACCCTTGTGGTCGCCGAGGACTTGCGGAGTTTGAAATGATGGCCTCTAGTTGGACCGTCAGGGGGGAATTGCCCTGTTTGCCCCCCCCCCCCTTGTGTACGTCTATGGTTCTAACCTCATACTTTTCCCATATTCCTACATTTCATCCAAATCTGAAGGTAAAGTTTCATTGTTTGTTTGTGTCAAAATACTGTACTGTTCACACTGTGCATGGTGAAAATCAAATCTTCGGTCACATTAAAATAACTTACTTTTCCTGCCAATACTTTGGAGTGTTTTAGTGTGTCAATATTGTCTACACTATGATAACATGAAAGTCCACTGTTAGAACCTGACTGAAGTGTACAGCTAGGGAGGGGATGAAGTACAGCCTTGTGGAGAAACTCTATATAACCATCATGCATTATTTTGGCTTAAATATTTATATTGTTACAACAAATTTTGTATTTTAAAACATTGATACAACATTGATGTGAAGGACTCTAACACAGCCATCATGTTTTATATTAGTACAGACAATATTTTGTAAGGCTGGGCATGGATCAAACCAATGTTTGATATTTATATGTATAACACATACATATCTTCCATAGGTGTAGATTTATATACTTTTGGGGTGGCCCTCGCCCCCTCTCCCCCCCAATGTTGAGTTCGCCCCCCCCCCCCTCAATGGTACCCGCTCGGCCCTCCCAATGTTTTTGGCCGCTGGCGGATCCAACAGGGGGCAAGGCCGCCAAGCCTCCCAAACCGCCTGAAAAAGGCAACAAATTGACACGTTTCCTATTTCAAAAGAAAGTATATGCAGCTTTTACTAAGAAAGGCTTGTTTGAAATGCCCTCTTTATGTATAAAGATGCGAAATCCGGTGAATTGTTAATATATTTGCAATGTTCTATTTTTAGGGCATTTTTCCGAAGAAATGTTTTTTTTATTGATTTCTTTTTAAAAAAAATTTGGCGGGGTCAAAAACCAAAGTTTTCACAAATCCGAAAGTCAATTTTGTAGCCCTTGCCATTTGCTATTTTCTGATTTTGTTTTATTGCATTTTGCTCAAAATATATAATTTGCATGCTCTCTTAAATTTTAGCTGATTTTTTTTTATTCTCCAAACTCGTGTGTAGTGACGTCACTAAATTCGTGATATCTCAATTTTTTTATCGACAAAGTTTCTTCATTTATGCACAGAAGACGTAAAATTGGTGTAGGAGAAGGTACCCAAAGTTTAACGTTGATATCGCTATTGGTTTTTGAGCTATTGCGAAAATTTGTCAGGGGGAGATATTTCCCCCCCCCCCCAGTCATTGGCAGGTTAACATTGCATTTTTACTAAGTAAGGGTTCCAAGTAAGGACTCGGGTCTTCTGGCGGATGCAGACCGGCCCAAAACGTTGGTTTGAGGGGCCGTCCGACAGATTTCCAAAACTCATGAGATTTCTTCTGTTTTTAGGCCCCTCTGGCCAGTGACGGCGCCCCTCTGGCCAGTGACGACGCCACTCTGGCCAGTATCGGTGCCCCTCCTGCTAATGACGGCGCCCCTCCGGCCAGTGACGGCGCCCCTCTGGCCAGTGACGGCGCCCCTCTAGCCAGTGACATCACCCCTATGGCCAGTGACGGCACCCCTCTGGCCAGTGACGGCGCCCCTATGGCCGGTGACGGCGCCCCTCTGGCTAGTGTTGGCGCCCCTACTGCTAATGACGGCGCCCCTCTGGTTAGTGACGGCGCCCCTCTGGTTAGTGACGGCGCCCCTCGGGCCAGTGACGGCGCCTTATGGCCAGTGACGGTGCCCCTCCTGCTAATGACGGCGCCCCTCCGGCCAGTGACGGCGCCCCTCCGTCTAATGACGGCGCCCATCTGGCCAGTGACTGGCTTCAGTCACTGGCCTGATCTTCAGGAAGCGCTGGCTTCAGGAACCCTACTCGGCAACAAGCTACGCTTAGCTGAGTGGGGTTCACGAACAACCAGCAAGAAATGATCGAAAATTGACCAGACTTTGTCCTCCGCCCTGTATGACCGATATCCCCTTTATAACATCGTGAATGAATATGGAATCCTGGGGCGTAGCTGGGGGGGCAGTTATTTGCTGGTTTCAGCAATGACTACTTTCCGCCTTCTTTTATATCACCACATCTAACACCCAAACTACCTCTCCTCATATGCTTTTTTATGTTTGTTTCCATTTCTTAGCTGTCGTGCGTCGTTGGGATCGTGGGTGGGGGCACTCCTGGTCACCTATTAATGGGTGGCAGCTAGAAAAAAAAGAAAAAAAAGTGACTGCCAGTCACATTTACTAAGTATTGTGTACCTAATTGGCTCCGAATAATGGGCTATGTAATAAGAAACCTAAGACACTGTAATGACGGCCCCCTCTGGCCAGTGACGCCAAATGACAAATGACAGTGAGGCCAGTGAGTGACTCCAAATGACGCTGTTTCAAAATGTTTTTTTTTTTGTGTGCTTGTGCTATTGCGTTAGCAGTATTATTTGTGTTGACGTCATCATTTGTCGTTCACGTTGTTGTTCACGTCATCACGTTGCTCATGCTCAGTCACTGTTGTGTTCTATGTCGCCATATTGTTTTTTTTAAAGGTAATTGTTTTTCTTTTCTTTTCTGCAGGCCGCCAACGTTCAGCCTCCGCAAGAAAGTCGCCGTGATCGACTTCTCGGCTCATATGGGCCGGACTATGCGCGGAACGACGACGGCATTGTGAAGTGAGGACATACCGCTAACCTTTTTATAAATTGTCTTTCTGTATGTCATCTTTCCTCTGTTGCAAAGCGCCGGTATGGTCAGCATTGCACGAGGGATTGAGCTCGCCTATTACATCTCAAAATGCGGTTCATGTCATGTAACTAGCTGTGGTCCTTGGTTGTCCGGTTGTCTTCCAGACTGTCTCTCTGTTGTTTAATGTCGTACAACCAAAGGACATAATGGACGTTTTGATGCCCTACCATTATTACATTTACGCCAGGCATTATACCTCGCTTACATCGTTGTTTCAGAACAGTGCGGTGCTTGAAACGGATGTGGGACTCCTGCATCGTGACGCCCATCAAGGTGCCAAAAACCTTTCTGCACGTTCGCCCGATTCTGGCTAAGACCGTGGCGATGCGGAAACGGCGGTGCATCTGCGGCCTCATCGTTCACCAGGACGATCCCCACCGGTCGAGTGGGCCGTACGGCCATCGGGCTCCAGGCCCAGATGAGTCGAAGGAGACTCTCGACAGCAGCTGGGCAGAGCACTCCCGCTTCAACGACAGCGTCCAGTGAAGCTGGAAGCGGGGGGGGGGGGGGGTTCGACCCGGTATGTGGTGATCAGGCACGTTGCCAGGATTTTTCTCAGGAGTGGGGTGGGGGGGCACGTCGGTGATAGAAACAAATTTCGCTCCTCAGACATATGTTAGGGGGGGGGGGTGGTCGTCAGAGAATCTCATTTTATCTAATGTAAATATATTTTCCTCTGGGGGGGGGGGGGAGCGTAGGGCCCCGGTAGCCACCCCCTTGACTACGTCCCTGGTGGTGATCAGCATTGCTTCGTGGTGGGGTTGAAGCCCCGGCTATGACACCTGTACAGTGTACAATGTATATAATATAATACTCATCCAGTACATCATTTGAACATAGAACTTGGTGGTTTGCAATGTGTTTACAGTACGCACATGAAGAGGGAAGAGCGTTTCAATTTACCTATACAATAACCATGTGTACAACATGCGGTAGCTTTTCGCGACGCCGGCACTGTCCAACACCTTACGGCGTTTTGCACCTGAAAGACAGAACTTGGAGGTGGCACGAGAACGAATTTATATATTCAGATATTGCATTCAATCACATAGTATATTGCACTGTACATCCTACCGCTGAGTGTTAGATCTTCTTGTTCCTGGTTCACCACAGTAAATACTCTGTGCGTAAGTATGAACGTTACATTCACAGTATATCCGTACAAAAGGTATTAAAAGACAACAAAGTTGCTCGCACTCCTAGTCGCACTGACTGCGCAGTCAAGAGCGAACGCACACAGCGCCGCCACCGGGCTAAACATCAACTAAATCTACATAGGAGTTGCTCCGCGAGACAGGTCCACGATCCGCGGTCGCCACAGCCAGACTGGTTATTGATTCGACTCTGATTGCATCGATTATAATCGTTTAATCAAAATCCCTTGAATCAAAGAAGAATCGATTCACCACCGGATTGTTTTATTCATTAATCGTGATTGAATCAAGACTCGCATAGAAACAAGGCTGATTAAATCAAAAAGTTTGTGCAATGCTATTTCAATGATGAGTCAAACGTGATTTGACCAAAAAATGTTTGTATTCTTTGAATCGGAAAGAATTATTTCTCAAGATGTTTATCCATGAATCAAACGGTGACTGAATCATTTATATTCCAAAATGAATCGTGATTGACACCTTCCAAATACGGTGAATCAATAACCAGTCTGGCCACAGCATCAAATGCATCGCTGACACGGCACCAGCGACGTGCCGCCCGTAACATCCTCCACACCAGAAGAAGAGCGGTTGACTACTCTCGAACGAAACTTAAACTGCTGACACACAGTCACACATAAAGATGAATTCCTAACTTCCTTCCTTACATGTCGTCTCAAAACAAAAACTTTAACTAGGCCGGGCACAGGCACGTAGCCAGGATTTCGTCCAGGGGGGTGGGGGGCGGCGCCTCGAAAGAGCCCCTTCCCGAGCGTTGAAAGGGCCCCTTCCCACTGTTGAAAGGCCCAAGGTCTCTTCAGATCGTCTAAGGGCCCCTCTGACTTTTTCTACGCCCTTCCGACCTGTTCAGGGACTCATCTGGGATCCGCGAAGCGAAAAGACACGATGTGTAGTGGGTGATATATATATATATATATATATATATATATATATATATATATATATATATATATATATATATATATATATATATATATATATATATATATATATATATATATATATATATATATATATATATATATATATATATATATATATATATATATATATATATATATATATATATATATATATATATATATATATATATATATATATATATATATATATATATATATATATATATATATATATATATATATATATATATATATATATATATAATACAAAGAGGGCTTACTATACAGGAAAAAATACAATCGGATCTTTCGGGTATATTGTAGCACCCTGACGAAGGGTGTTACAATATACCCGAAAGCTCCGCTTTTATTTGTATTCTACTGTATTTGTATTGTGGAGTAAGTCCTTTTTGTATTTAATCTTCATCTGAGATCTCTACGTCCTTTGACCCTTCCGGTCCACACCAGAGACTCCTCAGACCTTCCAAGAAAACCCTCTTGTGTGTCAAGGGGCCCATTCGGCCTGTTCAGAGGTCCTTCCGACCTGGCCAGCGACTGCATTGGCTGCTTTGTCGCCCTGCCGACATGCTCAGGGGCAGGGGCGGCGGATTGCGGGGCGCAGGGTACCCAAAATACCCTCCTCAAATGAAAATCCTGGGAAGGGGAAGGAAGGGTCATGTTGCCCCCAGATTGAGCAAGCTAAAATATGGGGGGGCAAAACTACCCTTTGCCCCCCAGGATTTTCGACTGGGGGGAATTTTGGATACCTTGCCCCCGCAATACGCCGCCCCTACTCAGGGACCCTCCGACCTGCCCAGGGGCCCCTCCAGTCTGGCTAGGAACTCATCCGGCATGTTCAAGGGGCCTTCCGACCGGCCCAGGGACCCTTTCGGTCTAGCCAGGGGCCCCTCTGACTTGCCCAGGAGCCCTTCCGATCAGCCCAGCGACTCTTCTGGTCGGCCTGCGCTGGCTGCTTTGTTGCCCTGCCGACATGCTCAAGGGGCCCTCCGACCTGCCCTGGAGCCCCTCCGTGCTGGCCAGGGGCTACTTCGGCATGTTCAGGGGTTCTTCTTACCCGCCCAGGGGTCCTTTAGGTCTGGGCAGGGGCCCCTCCGATCTGCGCAGGGGCCCTTTTAACTTTACATGGGCCCTCTGGTCACTCCAGGGGCCCTTTAACCTTTGAAGGGGCCCTTCCGACCTAGAAAGGGACTGCGATGGCTGCTTTTTCACCTTGCGACATGCTGCGAGGGCCCTCCGACCTGCCCTGGGGCCCTCCGTGCTGGCTAGGGGCTCATTCGGCATGTTCAGGGGCCCTTTTGACCCACCTAGGGGCCCTTTCGGTCTGGTCAGGGCCCCTCTGAACTGCACAGGGGCCCTCTTAACTTCACAGGGGCCCTCTGGTCTGTCCAGGGGCCATCCAACCTGCTCAGGGGCCCGTATGACCTGGCAAAGGACTGCGCTGGCCGCGTTGTCGCCCTGTTGACATGCTCAGGGGCCTCTCAACCTGCCCAGGGGCCCCTCTGTGCTGGGTAGGGGCCCATTCGACGTGTGACGTGCTCAGGGGGCCCTCTGACCCGCTCAGTGGCCCTTTCGGTCTGGCCAGGGGCCCCTCTGACATGCACACGGCTCTCTTGAACGTCTAAGGGGCCCTCTGGTCTTTCAGAGAGGGCCCTGGTGGCCCCAAAGGGCCTCTGAAGTCATCTAAACTCTCTACAGACCACGCTTCGTGTAGTAAAGAGCCTATGATACCGCGCTTCGCGCGGTCTCGTCGGCCCTTTTCGGCGCGAGCAGCGCGCCGAAAAGGGCCCTCCTGGCCTCCAGGGGGGGGGGGGGGGGGGGGGGGGGGCGGCCGCCCCCGCCGCCCTCCCCTTGGCTACGTGCCTGGCCAGGCACACAGCACATGAACACAACCAAATTACGCGAACTTCACGGCGAGTAGCGGGGGGGGGGGGGGGGAGCAGGCTCGACTGCCTACCGCCACAGGACACGTACACTGATTCGTCTGCGGCTGTCATCAAGCATCACGTTAACGTCTAAGTTGTATTTGCAATCAATGAGAATGCAATGCAAGTTCCGAAGAAAAAAAACGTTTCGACAAACATCTATACATATTTACATTCTAAAGGTATCCCCCGTCAAGCAATCACAATCTGTTTCATGCAAACCTGGTGCCGATTGTGATTGCTTGACTTAAATATCTTTATAATTTAAAATGTATAATTAGCACTGACGAAGACGCTCTGTTTGCCGAAACGTCTGTTTTTTATGAACTTTCATTTCATTGTCATTGATTGCGAATACAATGATCATGTCTGATACATTACCGTCTAAGTCAGCTACACTTGACACGGTGCTACATCCGTCCGGGGTTCAGCTCACACTGACTGGGTGCTCTATCTATATATCTATGCTAAATCAATGCTAAATGCCGGACTAGGACACCCTACAGCACGCCGTCTTGAAGTTCTCCGAACCCCCGGTACTGGCCCCTGGGGTCGAGCCACTTGCGTCGGATGGCCATGACTATGCAGGATGGCAGTGGCCGCCGGTTGCCTCTGCCCATCTTTCCATTTCTGAAACGAGGAAAAGGAATATGAAGTGGTTGGCCTAGCTGAACTGGGACACAAGTCGCTCTGGAGAACAAGTTGATAATGATAATCGACAATGATGCTCCACCATTAGAGCGATGACAATTTGAACGATTCACTTGCGTTGGAAGCGATATATGTTGTCGTTTTCTTGCATCTGAGTTGTGTTTGTAAATTGTCATTGCTGACACATCTAAATACTTAGTGCCAGACAAACGCAATTATTTGGTGGGGAAACAAGCAGGCTATTTTTAAGCATTATTTCATAATGTGAAAGTGCAATTAAAGGTTTGCTTTGAGCTAAGCAGGACATGGGAAGGACAGCGACCCGGTAGCCGCCTTTCCCCGGCCTCAGGCTGTAACGTGACCGGGCATTAGAGCTGTACCACCCCTTGATCATTGTCAGAATCTGGATTCTAAAATTAAGACTCATGGTATTCTGTGTCATGGAAATCAACACATGTCTGCTGATTTGCGTACCATAATGATAGTATTTTCCCAGACAGTTGGGTAGGTTCGACAAACTCACCGCCACAGCATGTAGTTTCTGTAGGCGTGGTGCCGTAGGGGAGCGTTCAAGGCGCCGGGATCGTTGGCGTTGACCGGAACGGCCCGTGTCTCGCTGTGATACAGCATCCCCACAGTCACCGCTTCCTCCGTGAGGCAGACGGTGCGCACCGCCTGTAGCACATAGACAGCTGATTAGTTCATGAATATTATGAGAATATGAGGAAATAACGTTTCGAAACCGGCCACAAGCGTGAGTAAGTGAGACAAGATAAACAGATTATTCCTCTTTTTGATAAACGAGTAAACATGACAATTGACTGCTTTCCTTCATATCAGCAACGCTGTATACTGCAACAGGGACAATATAACCGCCAGTGCTGAGACATGATGAAACAACCAAGCATTTCAAATTGATATTTGAGTAGTGTCAAATGTGCCGAAGCACGCATAGGTTTCTGCGTGTAGCCTTGATGGCCGGAAGGATAACACAACTGCAATAATATTATGCAAGATATGCTGAGAAGTGAACTGTTCGAGAGCGATGGTTAGAGGCAGGGGGGGGGGAGGGTCGACCCCATGGTGTGTGGTCCTCCCCCGTCAGTATCGATTCGGCCCAGCTACGCTACCCCCACCCCTAGATTAGCAGCAATTTAACATTAGCACAATCGGATTGTGCGTGTGTGTGTGTGTGGGGGGGGGGGGGGAAACACCTTACCGCACCCCAAACACATCGCTGGTCCCTCACGGAAAATTCCTCGGCGACACCCCTGGCTAGAAGAATAATGCATGGTTAACCCTTGCCCTACGGGAGCTTTTTTCATCTTCGCCCTACGGGGGGGTCCTAAAAAGACCCCCTGCTGTTAACTTCCAAACCAAGCAATATAGAGCAACGCGGTAAGAACCAACATGTTGCCTGTCATATTTGGAATCTAACGGTATGCAATTTTTAGGTTTCAGGTCAACGAGTGACCTTCCAGGTCAAGTGAATGACCTCGATCGACCACGTCCAGAACAGCGATTTTGCTCTCAGAAAACCTCAAAATGAGAAATTGGTAAATGTAAAAAAAAGGCATGTTCCTAGACCGGTTTTGTCTCAGAAATACAGAAAAGGTAGTTATTTATTCGTATCTGGTCAAACAAGTCCCAAAAGTTATTAAAAAATGACGTCATGAATTTCTTACACTTGGGAGCCATCACTCAGTGAAAAATAGAGATATTTCTTAGAAATTTGGTTTGAGTATTCTCCTTATTCCGTTCTCTCACATATTCCGCTTTTTTAACATCTTTGAAAATTTTGATTTTATGGTGATTAAAACAAGTTTTTGTTCATTTTGGGGGTCATAAACCCAAAATTGGGAAATTCCGAGATTGCTATTTAAAAAAAAAATGACGTTTTATATGCTTACTTGCGTTTGAAATTTGCTTCAAAACTCTGTTTTCTACGATTGTTCAAACATTTATCATTTTTCCACCAACATGACGTCATCAAAACATCATTATGTCCCAAATTTCTCAACCAATTTCAATGAAATTTTTACAGCATACGTATAATTGTTGTATACTTAGCTACTAAAAATTTCAGCAAGATGCGCCGCATTTCTAAAACGTTATCCAAGAAAAACCTCAGGGGGGTCGTTTTAGGACCCACAACAATCTTTCCGTTTTGCTCAGTAAGCACTCAGCGTATCGGCAGCAGTTATCTTCCACGTCGGTCGGCATTGGCACGCAACTGTGTGTGAGAAGCCAAATATTACACAACATATGTTCTGCATTTACTTATCTTTATAAATACACTACTTAGTTAGGGACATGAATGGTTCAGGTTCGTGTCCTGCCACCGGCGCAGCGCTACACCACACGACAACAGCTGTGCGATATTTGCGAGGGCAAACGCTGTAGTAAACAATGCGTCATTAAATAATACAAAGTCAAAATATTATGCAGTGTGCCAAGAAAACAATGAGAAGGTCTTCACAAACATTGGCAGTGCTAGAAGAACCAGGGTCATTCGAGGTGTTACGCAAACTTGCCAATTGAGCAAATTTGATACTGTAACAAACTATAAACCACTGGAACAGGTCCCAATCAGTAAGTTTGGCGCGTAAGGCATGCCATCACTAATCGGTAACAATGATGCGCACAACTACGTTATACCACATCCTTACTTGCCACAGGTGCAGCACCCATGATGGCACACAATGACTGCCCGACGGGCGCTTACTTTCCACAGGTGCACCACGATGGCGCACCACTGCCCGACGGACGTGGAGGTGGGGGATCCGTGCCTGCGGTGGTACCGGCCAAGCTGGCCTCCACCTCCCACGCGAGGGCCGGGTACCGCACCAATGTGTCCTTGAGGACTGTGGAGGTGCGCTGCGTGGCCTCTAGCTGTGACACATGGTCCTGATGAAACAAACATATAACATGCATAAATACTTATTCCATCTTCCCGTGAAGGGCTGCAAACAAGCATGTTGATACAATGTTCAAATGGCAGTCTATAGGATTGCTGAAGTGTTGTCCATTTATTCATTAAAAAAACACATCTTACAGCATTTTATATTATTACTAAACCAATAAAGCTTGAACCTAAAGGGCCAAAATATTATATGGAAGTATTGATAGTGCATATGACAACCATGCATGACAACTTTTTACTGGATTGAAGACCATTCTTGCTTGCAAATGAAGAAACACATACATTCCATTGAATAACATGTTGCATGTGTTTTTTCCCATTTGTGTGGCAGCATTGCAAACTTCACATACTTTGCAAATTGTGATGGCAACACATCTTGTCCATGAGCACATATAATGATACTGCCCCTGCATCCTGGGCTAGGCTCAAAATCACTGTGTGATCATGAACAACAAATGCTGGCAGAAGAAAAAAACATTGCACACATCAGTCATGGTAACAATTACGAGCTGACATGCTAAGCTCGTTGATTAAGCGAAATGGTAAATCTTTGACAATATAAATCATAATGAAACATAATAGATGAGTAACTAAAGTTTCTAACTACAAGAAGAGATAAAGAGCAACAAATAAATATGCTACATACTCACTCAGCAGGCTCCTAGAATTGCTTTGGAGCTGGGGTGCAGAGTGAAGCATTCTGACTAAAAATAAGTATAAAGAGTGGAAAATTAAACCAAAAAGCATATGTACCAGGCTTTATCACCCAATTATCTGCTCACCAAAATTAGTAATTATCTATGCCAATGCTTACCAGTCTTTCCATCCACAAGCTGTCCCAATAATTACATCCATAAATCAGTATCAGGTTTCCAATTATTTAATGCATTTTAAAATAAGGAGTGGAAAATTCACAGTAAAACTCAGGAAAAAGAGTGGAAAAATAGTATCCATAGGGTGTCATTTTCCACCCAAATTTCCCAATGCTAGGATGCTTCACTTGTGAGCGCTTCGCTCCCCTGCTTCTCTTCATGCAGCTTTTGGTTGTACCTAAAATGGATATGTAAGGTAGTCAGAAATATCAGGAATATCATATATCAGGAAACATTAATAATCAGTTGGACAAATTACCAAAATTTAATGTGCAAATTTGCATGCAAGAAATAAGATTAAAAAACATCCACACTAACATGTACTTATGTTACATCCATGTAAGGATACATGTAAGGATATAATATTTTGTCACATCTTTCTGGCAGTTGTTGTTGGGTTAGGGCTCCTTCTAGCAGACATTTCATGCTATCTCAGTATTGATGATATCAACACACTAAAGCTCTGGTGCTTTACTGCATGTATTGTATAAGCTCAGCTGTGATGGGTACACATTTAATGTAAACTGTGTAAGGGCCATTTTGGTGAAAGAACCAGGTATGACAAGGAAGGATACATAGGTATAGCTGATTCTTGAGTACATTATTAGTATGCTTCACATGATAATAATAAAAGGGAAACCATGTACAGGCAGGCCTTGACAGACTGCTACAGACTGATCAAGCAACCTCATCCTATCCACTCATACCGTAAAACTCACAAAACATTGCTTCACTTTGGGATAACTGATAACTGGTAACTGGTCCAGGCAGAGTTGAAGATACCAAATTTTGTTGTGTGGTATATGAGACATCTAGTTATCCAGTATGTACCTACAAATGCGAATAAATAGTTCAGAGCAAACAGTTGTAGAGCATAAAACGTTTTGTTTTGTTCTGTTTTATTTTGTATTGACGTCTCCACTATCGTCTCCGGTAACGCGTCATGTTTGGTTTACAAGTACGCCGTTATTGTATGCAATTGCTTCCATATACAAGCTACCATATGCATGACGTCATACATTGTCCTGAAGTTTTGTATGGCCATGAAGGGGAAAAGAGAAACATGTCTATTTTTCAACGGATATCCATCTATCCTCCAAACAAATGTCATATTCGTGATTTTCAGCTCAATATTATAAATAAGTATAGCCAATTTTTAAGACATTTTTCAAGGTGACCTTTTCCCTTTAACAGTGCGGTAAAAAAAGCGATAAAGCGAAATAATATAGCCCAATTATATAGGAAAGTAGCAGCGCATAAATAAAACATAAATTCGCCGCGAAACGGTACGAATTTATAATTTTGTTTTAACCCTATACAATTGAGTGGTATTGCAATTACGCCGCGGAGCGGTGCGAAAAACAAATCCTCGATAACTGTATTCTTGCTGTTGAAGGTGCCTGAGGTGTGTATTGAAACTTGAGGTGCTTGCAATTCGAGGGCAGTCATGTGCTCAAAGTGGGGGGGGGGGCAAAAGACACTCTGTCCCCCCAACTTTGAAGTTGGGGGAACATGTCCCCCCGTCCCCCCGGTGGCGGAGCCCATGCTTATACTAGGGGTGTGCACGTGCGCACGTGCAGAGGCACCCCACCCCTGACTTGTGGGAAGGCGGCGGCTGAGGGGTCCCTTGCCACATACCAAGTTTGAACACTATCAGCTCAGCCGTTCCTGAGATATAGAATAGGGGTGTGCAAGTGCGCACGTGCAGAGGCCTAAACCCCTGACTTGTGGAAAGGCGGCAGCTGAGGGGGTCCCTAGCCACACACTAAATTTAAACACAGTCAGCTGAGCCGTTCCTGAGATATAGAATAGAGGTGTACACGTGCGCACGTGCAGAGGCACCCCTGGCGTCCCTAACCACACTTCAAATTTGAATACAATCGGCTCAGCTGTTCCTGAGATACAGCATAGGGGTGTGCACGTGCGCACGTGCAGAAGCACCCCACCCCTGACTTGTGGGAAAGTGGCGGCTGAGAGGTCCCTAACTACACACCAAATTTGCACACAATCGGCTCAGCCATTGCAGAGTTTTTGCAAGAAAACACTTTTTCAACACCCCTCACGCGGCACGAGCAACGCGCAGTGGTAGTCACCCACATGAGTCGGCACTGGTCCAAAACAGGGTAGGTTGAATGGGGCTGCTAAGCAAAGAAGTCAGCTTGTCAATCGGACGTGTGGTTGCAGAGATATGAGCTTCAAAAGCGTCGCCACGGGTCGGGTCGGGTCGGGTCGGGTCGGGCCGGCCCGGGCCGGGCCGGGCCGCTCATATTCAGATTGTTCCCATATACCACTGAAGGACGAGCGAGCGCTTCGCGCTCGTTTGTAATAAATCAGCACATCTGTTCACTGTTTATTGTTTTCATTAACATTTAATAACGTGTTTTGTTTTCCTGAGCCGCTTGTAGGCCCTCTGTCCTCACCTCCCACTGCTGAATACAGACCCTGCATAGAGTATATGTGTATACCGCTGTTCGGAGCGTGAAGCATACATTCGGGGGCGAATTCATTGGGATGGTATCAACATCACGGTGGTCAGCAAACAGCTCGGGGACACCGTCACAGAGATTGGACTAATTCAAAATGATACGTGTTTTGCGATATCGTCGGCCCGCAAGCTCAGAATACACCGTGTAGAGACGGGACAACATATACCAATCACAAGTAGGTTATTTCGTTGTGAACAACGCACTGATACAACATTCTCATATATGTGGAATTGATATTCGGTGCGGCATACACTCGGACCTTAATATGTGTTTTGTTCGATGCAGAAAGCACAGCGGAACGCGAGTCAGGGAGCGTGACACCCAATAACATTTGTTGAAAAATAACAGTTTTGTTCCACGGATTAAGCGTGGAATCCAGTTTGCTAGGAAAAACATGCGAAAATGTGAATCTTCACGAACTCCTTCTTGAGGTCCCTTTCGGAAACGCCGGAGCTTTTGCGATAGCTACGACCCGTCGCCGTTGTCACAAAGTATAAAAGAAGATGATAAATTACACAAATTTATCTTACATAACGGACCAGATATTTTGGGATTAGGTGGGCTGCATGAGGTATTGGACGCCCAGCGTCAGTGGAAAGAAACAATATAAATATACGCAAACAGAAGATTTAACGGTGATGTGAGCTGGGTTGAAATGGGAAAGAAGAGAAGAAAGTATATCCTTACTCTTTAAAAGCATAGGGGCAATACGCCCTAAAAGGCCGTTTTTCGCCAAGAAGATGTCATATATCAGGATTGCGGGGCAAGACACCCAAAATTCCCCCCAATAGAAAATCCTGGAGTGAAAAATAGTCATTTTACCCCC